>PVLC010000152.1:147203-166200 GCA_004027655.1 Graphiurus murinus
AAAAAAAAAAAAAAAAAAAAAAAAAAGAAAGAGAATCCTACAGAATGAACCTATATTAGATAGGTATTGGGACTGATTTTACCAGTATGATACTTTTCTGCTGCATATAAAGGGAAAACTATACAAAAGGAACTATCCCTGACTGAATTTTCTAAAACTTTATAATGTTCATAGTAGCAAAGAATGATTACTGCACTGCTGCTGCTATTGATAAATATTTTTACAGGTCACAAATATGAGTGGTGTCAGTGCTAGAAAAATCATTTGACAGACCTGATACCAAATGGATTGAGTAGGGTAATTTCTTTGTTATATAACTGTTTTACTTTTTCAGATTACATAAAAAACAACAAATATTCTTTCAAAAGAGAACATGAGGAATATAAGGAAGGAAATAAAAATCAAACACAATTTCATCACTCAGAGAGGATGGATGGAATCTGAGTGTTTTCTAGTAATTTGTATCATGAAAAAAATTACAATTTTGGGGGAGTCATTTTTATTTTGCTTGTATAAGTCAAGAACTGAGAGTATAAATCAATGTCTGAGAAAGACATCACCTCCTAGCCCTTGCCTATGTGCAAAGCAGTTTACCTTCAATCAGTTGAGACAGTTGTGTCCCAGTTACCAAGGTCTCAGTGACATCACTCTTGCGGGAGGCCTTTCGGTAGCGAATCTTGTAGCCAGTAATCTGCCCATTTTGTGTGGCTGGAGAAGGTGGCTGCCAGTGAATCATAACACTCTGGGAAATATAAGATTATAATGAAAAGACTGAACATATTGAGAGGTTGGTCCTAGTTGTTGTGTGTATTATTGGCCACCCAAAAATACTTTTTATTTATTTTATTGGTGCTAGGGATTAAACCCAGGTGCATTCTACCTTTGGACTATACCCCTAGCCCAGTTTTATTTTTTATTTTGAAACAGGGTCTCATTAAGTCACAGAGGGCCTAAGTCACTAAGGAGGCCTCCCAAGTACTGGGATTACAAGTGTGTACCACCATGCCTGACTCAAAAATACTTTTTAATTTGAAACTCTTGATGAATGGGTTATAAAATTACGATATACATACAATTGAATTCTACTCTGCAATAAAGAACAAAATAATGTCATTTGCAAGAAAATGGAAGGACCTAGAGAACATTAAGTGAGATTAGCCAATCACAGAAAGTGAAGGGTCTCAAATAGGCGCAAGCTAGTAGTAATTGGGATACAAGAGGGACTCCAGATAATGGTGGAGAAACCTCAGTGGAGCCAGGGAGGTGGTCTAAGGGATGAGTAGGAAGAGTGAGGTTCATTAATGGAATTACTACCATCAACATGTACCATCTACATATGTGAAAATACCAATGTCAGTCTTGGTGCTGTTTTGGGAAGGGTGTGGATGGGAAGGCTATCAAGTGTTGTGTGCATGTATTTCACTGTCAACATGATTTACATTATGATGTGAGACGATAATGTAACAATAAAAGCATATTAAAAAAAATAAAACTCTCAATGGTCAGATGATGAGACTTTTTTCAAGCAGTACACTCTAAACCCTAGTCCTCTGGGTAGTTTTTCAGAATGAAGATGTTGGTCAGAAGTCTCAGAAAAGTTTTCACAGGGGAAGTATAAGGTCAGAGGCACATCAATTAGGAAATAAACTACTGTTAGGTATAAAGATTCTCTTATATCTCCAGTGCAAAACAGCTGAAGTTAATTTCTATATAAAACTTTTCAAAAAGGGAATCATTAACTGGCTGGGTGTTTCTTTAAGAAGAAAAGGAGCCCTACAGTACTTTTTGAAAGGACTATTTCACTTGCCTATGGAGCTCAAAATGGCTCTGGCCCTCTAAGAGGCACACATGGCTCTACGTGCAATAAACTTGACCAGGAGAATTGGTGTAAGCAAACAACTAATCTATAGTGTCTGTTTTTGATTCATCCTGGGCTTATATTGTAGGACTAAGAGATCATATCATCATAAACAATTTCCTTCTGCCATATCATCAAGATTTTGGACAGTTAAGACCTAAAATATCAAATTAAAATAGCATTTCATTTGTAGGAAAGTTAAAGTAGTTTTGGCATCAGAGAAAGGAAGTTAAACAGTAAAAAAAATTGGTTTCTAAGCCCGTCTTAATTGGCAAATGTAATATATATGTTGTTTAATTTCTCTGCTTGATTTTGAATGTTTTCAGTTAATTGGTTAGTATTTTAAAAGCAAATTGATAATTACAACATTGGCACTCATTGTTCAGAAGTGAACAGTAGCAATACAGAGTTTTACCTTTGAATTTCTCACTTCTAAGGACAGATTCTGAGGTGCGGCACTGGGAACTAGACAGGCAAAAAAGGAAAAAAAAAAAAAAAGAGAGAGAGAGAAAACTGAATTTTAATCACACACATATCAACCATCATGTGGATTGTTCTTGGCCAATTTTTATACAAATGCACATCTCAAACACTAAGTCTGTGACGGAAAGGTCTTAACCCAGCTGCCAATGCCTTCATGTTGAATTGATATCATGAGGTGGATGAAGCATGGCCATATTTGCTTTTTTTTTTGTACTGGAGATTGAACCCAGGGGTATTCTATCTCTGAGGTAAAAATACTATTTTATTTTTTAATTTGAAACAGTGTCTTGATAAGCTGTGGTCTCACTAAGTTGCTGAGGGTGGTCTCAAACCCATGATCCTCCTATCTCAGCCTCCCAAGTACTGGGACTACAGGCACCACTCTGTCTGGCTGCTTCATTTTTAAAAATAAGACACTTCCATGAGCATGTGTCCATATCAGTTAGACTATACTTCTGGAAAATCAAATACTAATTTCAAGGATATACAGTGGCTCTGAAATCTCCTAGACTCTAAACTTTTCTAGACTCCAGATACATTTTGAACCTTAAACATACTCTTCTGAATATATGTCTTGGGAAAGAGTCACACATTTTCTGGAAGCACATCTAATGAATATGGTGAGTGACTGAACTGGGTAATAACAATATGGATCAAAATGAGATGTACATAAACCAGTGAGCGTGGCTTTCTTGCATGGCTCCTACACTGGTTTTGAAGGCAATTCCCAAGAAGAGAAAGGTATTTAAGCAATGAGAACTTGAGTAAAGTGAGCCATCTGGCTTTCTGAGGCAACTATGTATCAGGGAACACTCATTTAGAAGTGAGAAATTTGGAACTGCTGGTTTAACAAACAACTGTATAACTTCAGTCCCCCACATATTAGAACATGGGGTGTCTCAGTGTTTATGGCCCACACAACCTTCAGTATCTTCCTCCTTCACAGTGATGACAGCAAGCAAGAAGCTTAAATAGACCAAATTAGTTTTTTGTCTATTTACAACATGCTGATTCTAGTCCTTCTCTCTTAACATACCCATGAGAACTTTTCCTTTCTCTAGCATTTGGTAACCACACATCTAAGTGTCCAGTGTGCTAGGCAGAGATTATGCCTTGCCTCTTGTTGTAACCTGTGTCTCAGTCCTCAATCACTCATGTAAAGTGCTCAAAGATTCATGGGCAGAGGGTCTGGTATAGGAGTCAGCATCTGTGTTTTCAAAACAGTTCATGAATGATTCCAATCATCTCCATGTTAAGAACTGACTTAGCTACAGAGGCACCTAATATAGTTGTAATTTCTGCCTTAATCGTCATCCTCCTAAGATTTGCTGTATGCTCCCTATGTGGCAGGCATAATCCTTAAAACAATCTCACAAAAGGTTTTCTATTATTATTTCCATTTTCTAGATGAGAAAACTATTGATGTGGTTTAGGAAAATTAACCAGCCGAAGCATTTGTTTCAACTGGCTTAACAACTAAGACTTGCCTTATTCCAAAGTGCTGCCCTAAACCACCATGCTGAGACCATCAGTTCCATTCAGTTCCCAAAGATACTGTGGTCAACATGCCAACCCACATAATGTAGTTACAACTTGGTTCATCTGCAGATTTTGCGGTGGGGGGCAGGGAGGGGGAGGTATCGGTGATTGAACCCAGTGGCTTTCTACCTCTGGACTACACATCCAGTCCAATTTACTTTTTATTTTGAAACAGGGTCTCATCTCACTAAGTTGCAGAGGGTCTAAGTTTCTGAGGTTGGCCTCAAATCTGTGATCCTCCTGTCTGAGCCACCCCAAATACTGGGATTACAGGCATGCACCACTTTGCCCAAGATTTTCCTAAAAATCTTGACCAACTGGCTTAGGCAGCTGGTTAGCATACTATAGTTTGTATTTCTTTTTTCCAACTTTTTATCCTGAAAAATGGCAAGCCCACAGAAAAAAGTGACTTCTTAAGAGTACAACAAACACTATACATTATTTTCTTAGTTTTGCCAATTATTAATATTCTGAAACATCAGCTTTGCTCTCATTACTATAAATATATACATACATACAGATTTATCTATCCATATATTGTTTCTGAACCATCTAAGAGATGGCTGTGGTCACTCCTAAATACTTCAGTATGTATCTCCATATGTCTCTTAAGAACAAGGACATGGTCCAACAAAGCTACAATATGATTATGTTTGGAAAATGTAATCTTGACATGAAAATCTTATCTAATATACCTAATAACAAACCTAGTATTGCACAATACTATACATATCTAACATAAAATAATTATGACAACAGTGCTCTGTACATCTGTTTTTATCTCCAGGTCCAGGATCAAGTCAAAGATGATACTTATTTAATATATCTTTACTCTAGATTCTAGAGTGATTCTCACCCCCCCTTATTTTCTTTCATAAGACTAATATATTTTAAGAAACTAGGTCAGCTTTTAAAACTTTTTTTCCCCCAGAACTTCCTTTAATTTGGATATGTCTGGTTGTTCAGATTCAGGTTAAATATTTTGGGCAGGGATACAACAGAAGTGAAGCTGTGTCTTTCTACATGCATCACATCAGAGGTACTTATGTCAGTATATTACTTTATTGGTGATGTTAAAGTTTGATCATTTGTTTAAGGGAGTTGAGGAATAGCTTCTAAAGCATGTGTTTTGGGGGTGGGTAGGCCATATATAAAAGACATTGTTATAAAACACAGGACTTAGCTAAGTATCATGAAATAACAGATACCCTTACTAAGTGCAATGAGCTCTGATATTTTCTGTTCTATTCTAAAAAATATTTTTAAATGCTGGTGTTGACCTACTTACTCTCTTTGGCAGGCTGTGGTTTGAAAAATGCTGCTCTAGGTCATGGGTATGTGTATATAACTTAGTTTATAATTCAGTCACAGGTGAGAAATGAAACTGTCATAAAATACTGAGGGATTAAAAAGACTCAATTTGTCAAGTAAATATAATTGTTAAGTAGAGTAAGGTTAGCCTTCTAACAGCCTTGAAATGGTTTGTGTTATGAGCCAACAATACTATTTACTTACACAGAAGCCTCTGCTAAAAACACAAACACTGACAGCCTATTCTCTATCAGACACTGTATGTTCTCTGCTTTCCCAGTAAATCTCTGTAGCAACCAATGAAGGTGGTGTTATCTACATTTTACATGTATGGAAACATGCTCAGAAAAGTTAAACAACTTAACCAAGTTACAAAACCAGTAAGGGGGCAGAACTGGAATTTGAGATCTTCATATCAAAGCCTATGATGTTAATACTATACCACTAGGGGTATCAAGCATGGTATTTTGTTACAAAAGAAAGACTCACCATCTGACAATGTTCGAACAGCAACATCTTGTGTGGAGACTCCAGGACCATGTTTATTGTAGGCCACCACTCGGAAACTATACTCTGTGTATTTTTTCAACCCATTAAGGGTGTAGGAATGACTTGAAACATCAACATCCTTCAATATAACAAAACAAAACACTGTACATGTACACCTTATTCACATCAAAAGAAATGCTACACAATAAAGAATTATACAAATTCTTGTATGTTATATACAATTTTCGTATTGTATGTTATATATAATTTTGTTACCTTTACAGAGTGTTATTTAATGGTCAAAGTAAGTTAATCGTAAATACTCGCAATTTATTTGCTATTGAGTGATCTTTGCTGGTAAAAATGATGGAGTAAATTTTGGTACAAAGGCTCTGCCAACTTTTCATTTCCTATACATCGTTTTCCCCTTCTGATTTCCAGTCAAACAACTAACGAGTTTTGGAAATACATTTCAATTCTACTATTTCAACCAATGGCTTTAAAATGGTTTCATTTTATACCTGTTCTTTATCAGTCCCTTTTTCCATGTAGTACAATTTGTAATTCTGAATTTCCCCATTGCCAGACAATGGTGTTTCCCATGTGATGATAACAGAAGTAGGTGATGTTGCATAAGCTCGGATGTTAGGTGCTGGACCAGGAAGCTGGACTGAAAAAAAAATTTCAAGACAGCAAGGGACAAATAAAACTTACTGAATTTCTTAATAAGCATTCTCAGCAATAATGGCATGCTGGCATGTTTTCAAAATGATAAAAACTAATAAAATAATTGGTTTGACAAATGATTTTAGCATAATATACACATATATTTCCCTTTAAATGACTCAAATCAAATCCAGAAAATACCTGTAAAGTATATACAATTTATTAAAAATAAGAAAAAGTGAAAAAACTCTTTTTGATGGCCTATAAAATCCTAGTTTTGCAGGAGGACTAGGTAGCACATAAAAGCAATCACCATAAGAAGAGATCCTTGCTCTGCCAGACCCTGTGGCAGGCCCTGGGATACAGTGATAGAATCCTGTCCACAGAGGGCTCCCAGTCTAGTGTAGAAGTCAAGCATATAGTTACAAATAATGTCGTGTTAACAGATTTTGGTGATGGTTATAATGAAAACAGGTTCAGTTTTCTCAGACACTTTCCAAGGGGAAAGTTATTCCAGTCAATGGCGTCAACCAGCAGGATATATGGAAAGGCAATGTTAAGTGTGGCTTAGCTGGTTGAAACACAAGATGGATGTGGGAGGAATAATATTAAAAATGATGATAGTGATGAATCTCTAGTGCCCACTATGAACTTTGGATTTTCTCTAATGGTTGTTAGGTAATTACTGGAATATTAAGAGCAGGAGCATAGCATGATCAGATCTGTGTTTAGGAAGGACATGAGAACACATGAACTATAAGAATAACAGTAAAAGAACAAGACTAGATAAAGGAAGAATATTAATTTCAAAAAAGCTACCATTTACTGAATGTTTACAATCAGTTCTTTACATGTTTTTTCTCATGTAATCTTTGCAGTAACTCAAATGAGATGGATATTAATATCCTCATTATAGGTGAGGTCTTGAGGTTATAAACCTTCCCCAAATGATGGGAAAGTGGTGGAGCCAGAAGTTGGGCACTTTCTGATTCTGAAACATTAGTTCAAGGTGACCAGTAGGGAGATAACTGCAATGCTCTCTGTAGAATGTACTTGATTAGAAAACTGGATTGCCAGTTGACTGACTCATTTGCTAGTTGACTGAAAGACTACCTGACTCCTAACTTCGGCAATGGCTCACATATCAACACACACACACACACACTTTTTTTTTTCCTGACTGGCAGACTCTAGTCCTAATTTATATATAAATCTTGGGTAGTTGCCCATGTCTACACTTTGGTAGACATTCTGTGTTTGAAAAAATTTCTCTGGTACTAGTGTTTCTCTAATAGACATCTGTTAGATAAGAGCTGGGGTGGAGGGGGTGCTAACAAAATGTAAACCAAACTGGTTTCCTTGAATAATACCACTACATTTCAAGATTTGTTTTCCTATTGAAGTAAAGAAACCTGAATATAGTTACTTTAACAGCTGTTTGCTTTATTTAGTCATGAACCATGTTATTCACTTTATGTTAAGAGCATATTTTGTGCAGTCTGACAGGTGGGATTTGTCACACTTCTGCAGCTATGGAAAACTTTCCTCTAACTTATTAAAGGGGAAGGAAAACACAACAGTCCCTAAATTCCCTTGAAATCATTTTCAATGTATTTAGTGGCTAAGTGCAGGCAAATGCAATCCTAAAAAGGGTGCTAATGAATTCTTTAGTTCAGCTGTACAGTGGCATAATAAATGGAAGAAATTTTAAGTTGTTTGTGAAGCTAAATATATAAAATATTTTTCAAGGGCTACCTCCAACATTTATGCCTCACCAACACAAGCTGAATACCTCCAGATGAAATGCAAATCTCTCTTTACTCCCTGCTTCTCTTTTGCCAAAACACATTATAGTCCTTCTCCAGTCCCAAAATACCATCATCAGAACCTGTTGCCCCTTCCACCTATATTCTTAACTATTTTCTCTTAACTCCTTGAGCAAATGACTGTGCTGCTCCCTTTTCTTGTGATGGCAGCACCTTACACTATGGTGTTTTTTACTCATCTGTCTCTGGTACCAGACTAAGCACTTTGTAGACAGAAGTCAATTCTTACTCATCTTTACATCTTGACTGTCTAACACATCTTGACTACCGCACACAGTAGGCACTCAAAGTCACCTTTCCTTACATATTTTCTTTTATCTCTAAATTTGACAATGACCCTCCTAGTCCAGTGATTCTCAACAATTTGACTCATAAGGTCTGAAATGATAATGAAGGCTACAGATTCTTTCCAATAGAAATGTGAATATACAGATATTCAAAAATTTTTATGTTGTTTCAGAAGATTCAGGGCTCCAGGAGAGAACCTTTCCCTGTATCAAATCCAGTGGTCTTTCATTTCTCATCATGACTCACTTTGCATATGCTCTGATCCTATTTCTGGAATTTGGGTCGTACAGCTTTCTTCTCCCAGATTGCGTACACTAAAGTCAATTGCTTCAAGGCCAACCTCTGGCCCCATCTTTTCCTAGGATCCTTGCCTTGACTTACCTACATTTTATAATTTTTTCCTTGTTCTGAATCCCAGTATCTCTCATGTATGAAGCCTGAACATAAAAGCTAATGAAGGGTTTTTGAGCTTGAAATCTAATAGAGGATTCCTGCACTTGTCTAAACGTGGATAACTAAAATTCAACATACTTTCTGTGTAATAGAACACATTCTTCCCTTTACTAAATTCCTGGACCCTCTAATGTCCTTGTGTTCCTGCCTGGGTTTGATTCCTGATCTTTAGTTTCTATCACTGAACTGATCAATGGTCTCCTATCTTTTTATTTTATTTTTTGGTACCGGGAATCGAATCCAGAGGTGTTCTACTTCTGAGTCATACTCCCAGCCCTTTAAAATTTTCTCTTACATTTTTATTGGTGCACTGTAATTACATATCATAGTGAGATTCAAAATGATACATTCATAATGCACACATCACTTGGTGTATTTCCCTAGTATTCCACCCCATTCCCTTCTCTTCCCTAGATGACTTTGTATATAAATATAACATTTGAACTGTTCTCTTCCTCAAGCCTTGTCTTCTCTCTCCTCCAATCCCCTTCCACTATTCTGCTGGTCTCTTTCCTTATTTAACTAAAATCCCTTATGTTTCCTATTTTTCTCTCCAGCTTCCACATATGAAAGAAAACATGACCCTTGACTTACTGAGAATGGCTGATCTTAGCATAATATTGTCTAGTTCTACCCATTTTCCTGCAAGTGAAATAATTTTGTTCTTCTTTATGGCTGAGTAAAATGCCACTGTGTGTGTGTGTGTGTGTGTGTGTGTATACACACACACACACACACACACACACACACCACATTTTCTTCACCCATTCACCTGTTGATAAACATCTAGGTTCGTTCCATAATTTATTTGGTTACTGTGAATTTTGCTATTATAAACATGGGTACGCATGTATTGCTATAGTATTCTGATTTTAATTCTTTTAGAAAGATACTGAGTAGGATAGCTGGATCATATGGCAGTTCTATTCCCAGTCTTTTGAGGAACCTCCATACCGATCTCCATAGTAGTTGTACTAATTTACAATCTCACCAGCAGTGTAAAGAGTTTGTATTTCTCTAAATCCTCACCAGCATTTATTATTTATATTCTTTTTTTTTGGTGGTGGTGGTACTGGGGATTGAACACAGAGGCATTCTACCTTCAAGCTACACCCTCTCAGCCCAATTTTATTTATTTGGAAACAGGGTCTTGCTAGGTTGATGACAGTCTCACTATTTACTGAGGCTGTCCTCAAACCTGTGATCCTCCTGCCTCAGCCTCCCAAGTACAGGAATTACAGGAGTGTATCATGCCCAGCTTATTTGTATTCTTGGTGATTGCCATTCTATCTGGAGTTAGATACACTCTCGGTGCAGTTTTGATTTGCATTTCCCTGATTGCTTAAGATGCTGAAAAAGTTTTAATGTATTTGTTGGCCATTTGTATTTCTTCTTTTGAGAAGTGTCTATTCAGCTCAACTGCCCATTTTTTAAATAGGTTATTTGTTGTTTTGTGTGTGTGTGTGTGTTAAAGTTTTTGGGTTCTTTATGTATTCTAGATATTAGTCCTCTATCAAAGGTATAGATAGCTATAATTTTCTCTCATTCTGTAGGTTCTCTCTTCAGACTCGTTTCATTTGCTACACAAAAGCTTTCTGATTTGATGCATCCTATGCACTGATTCTCAATTTTATTTCCTAAGTTTAAGGTGTCTTATCGAGGACGTCTCTACCAGTATTTACATGTTGGAGAGTTGGTCTTATGTTTTCTGCTACTAATTACAAAGCTTTTGGTTTAATTTTTAGGTATTTGATCCATCTGGAGTTGACTTTTGTACAGAGAGAGAGATAAGGGTCTAATTTCATTTAAAAATGTCTATTAGGTCCATTTTTTATAGTGTTCTTTAGTTATGAGGCATCTTTAATGATCTTTTATCTGGATGACCTACCTAATATTAAGAGAGGTGTGTTAAAAAGTCTTCCAGTATTATTCTACTGGGGTCTATCTGAGTCTTATGCAAGTGGGTATTCTTACATTTGGGGCATGCTTATCATTGTATTTTCTTGTTGAAAAGTTCCCTTTATCAGTAAGAGGTGACCCTCTCTGTCTCTTATAGTAAGTTTTGGCTTGAAATTTGCTTTGTCAGATATGAGAACAGCTACCTGTACTTGCTTTCAGTCTCCATTTGTATAGAGTATCTTTTTCCCCATCCTTTTATCTTTAGCCTGTGAATATCTTTGCTATAAGGTTGAGTTTCTTGAAAAAACATAGTTCAATTTTTAACTCACTTTATCAGTCTGTCTTTTAACTGAAACTATTCATATTCAGTGTTAATACAGAGAGGGACTTGTTATTTCCTGTCATTCTGAATTGTATCTTCTGTTTGGTTCAGTTCTTCTTTCTTCTCTGGCTCTGGGGTTTTTTATTTCTTCATTGTGTGTTACTTAAGTGTTTTCTGTAGAGCTTGCTTAGTAGTCATGAATTTTTAGTTTATGCTTATCTTGGAATATTTTTTTTTTCCTCCATTGATTTTGAAAGATAGCTTTGCTGAATGTAGCAATCTTGGTTGGAAATTGTTTTCTTTTAGGGCATAGAATATATCATTTCACTTGGAAGACACCATTCTAAGCCCTCCTGGCTTTTACAGTTTGGGTTGAGAGGTCTGGAGTAATTCTTGTTGGTTTACCTTTGAGTGTGATCTGGCTTTTTTCTTTTGATGCTTTTAAGATTCTATTCATGATCCATGCTGCTGACTGGAGTTTCCAGGAACTGAAACTGATCAAAATGTGTCTCAGCTTCCCTGCTCACCAGCACAAGGTAGGATGGAATGGAAAGCACTGTCTACTGGAGTTTTGTCCAGACGAAATGGATCCATGCGCCCAGTGTGAGGGCTGCTGCAGAGTTCTAAATGGGAAGTTCTGGCAACCAAGATCTAGGTTTGATTGGAACTTAACTTGTTGGATGGTATCTACTCAGGGGAGGTTACATTGGCACCCTCCAATGGTTGACAGATTCCGATTTCTGCTGGGCATCTGAATCTGAGGGGCCTCCCAAGGATTCCAGTCACAGCATGGGGCCACCAACCACTCTGCATAGAGGAATTACTAGGGGTCCCACAGACTCCTCTGCCTTTGAATATGGCCTTCCACAGCTTAGACCCCAAACATAGACACACTCGCCTGTTTGGTTTCCTAGAACCTCTTCAGATGGTTCCACCTGCCACCAGATTCAAAGAGAAAGCAAGTTAAACTCCCCTCTGTTTCTCTGATCTGAACCCCCAAAGTACAATCTTCTCTGTGCTGGCTTTAACCATGATCTAGTTGGTGCACACTATGCCTCTCAGTAAGTGCTGGCTATGATAGTGTAGCAGTATTTACAGAGAACTCCTGGATTCCCACAGCAGCCAGCTCCAGTGTGGGCTTGTCAAGATCACTCTCGCGTCAGCTCTCCACTCACCAACTGAGAAGTACAGACCTCCATTAAACATCTGTTGACTGTGCAGGCTCTGGTTTGGCTAAGTTAGACTGCCTTTGGGAAGCAATATTCCCACATTTGATTCTGAGACATGGAGCAATTAGAAAGTGCTACCTTCCTCTATCCTGCCATTTTTAATTTTATTTTGAAACAGGGTCTTGCTAAATTGCTGAAGGTTTCACTAAGTTGCTGAGGCTGGCTTTGAACCTGCAATTCTCTTGTCTCAGCTTCTATTATGGTTTGGATATAGAATGTCCCCTGGAAGAGCTCATGTATTGATGATGCATAATGTTCAGAGGTGAAATAACTGAATCATGAGGGTTCTATTTTCATCAGTAGATAAATCCATTCATGGATTAATAGATCTACTGGGTGGCAAGGTAGGCAGGTACAGTGTGGCTAGAGGCAGTGGCTCACTGGGGGTATGGCCTTGGGGAATATATATATAATGTCTCTCATCCCTTCTACCTCTCTCTGCTTTCAGCTGCCATGCACTGAGCTCTGCAGACATTACCCTGCCTAACATGGACAGAAACCTCTGAAGCCTCCAGGACTGTGAGCAATAAACCTTCTATGTAGAGCAAGGGACATAAAACAACTGTAGAATTTATAAGCAACTTGTTTGGACATGTCAACTGTATAGAGTATGAGATATAAACAACCTCAGGAATTCATCAAGTAATTTGTTTTGACATGTCAGCAAATGGCTCAGATCAACACACCTATGCTACAATTGATAATGAACCCTTGGATTATAAATCTCTTCCTGTGTCTGACACGCTTATGTCATCAATATATTTGTAGGTCTGATAAGCCTGCCAAGGACAACTGACAGCACCTACAGAAACCTGTAAGAACCCTATAAAAGAGCAGCTGTTTTGACACGCAATACGCTGAGCTTAGCTTACACCACAATGAGTCTACTGTGTGTTGGACTCTGATCCAGTGACTTCACTTTGGTCCCGTTCTTTGCTGACCAATGACTAGTGTGACTCTTCGGCTTTCTCAGTGCCCAGACCAACTTCAGAATCTCTTCTTTCATTCCTGGACTTCATTTGTTATCCTCTTCCTCCTGCTTGTTTGTAACTAGTTATTTGTTAAAGATTTGAGGTGCTCTAAGTTTTAGGATTTGTACATTGTTTGATATACTTGCTTCGCCTAAATTGTTAGATTTGCTAGTGTGAAGTGTATTATTTGATGCTCATTCATAGCTAATTGGCTTTTGGCAAAGCAACTGCCCAGCACCAGAATTAGCTTAACCTTACTTAGAGAATATCCAATAATTTCCTGCATGCTATAACCTTCGAGTGTTCAATAAACCTCTGGACATTGTGGAAAGACACAAATTGTGTATGACATAACTCACTGGTCTTAGGACCTTGTAGTCCCTTGCTTGCGATACCTTCCCTTCTCTAAGTTATGGTTGTCGGGTATTTTGGGTCACAACAGTGAGAATGCAGACTGAAACAGCCTCTTAAGTACTAGGATTATGGGCATGCACCACTATGACTGGCTAATGGCCTCTTATCTTCACTGCTCATTTTTTTGCGGGGGGTGGTTCTGTGTGTGATACTGGGGATTGAACCCAGGGGCATTTTAACTCTGAGCTATACTCCCAACTCTATTTTATTTTTTATTTTGAAACAGGGTCTTGCTAAGTTGCTGAGAGTGTAGTTAAGTTTATGAGGCTGGCCTCTAACATGCAATCCTCCTATCTCAACGTACCAAGTACTGGGATTACAGGCATATGCCACTGTGACTAGCTCACTGCTCATTCTTTAAGAGGAAAATGTTCATCCTTGTATCTATAATAATAGTAAATGGCATAGGAGATATTCAAGTATTTGATGAGTGATTTACTAGAGTATTAAAAAGTAAAGTAGCTTTTGCTTTTTTACTTTATTTATTCTACTCATCAGGTAAAGTCCTTGAATTATTTATATAGTTTCACTGGTAAATGTTTAGTTCCCAGGTTATGAGTTTTCACAAATGTATCTCATATGCTCCCTACTCAAAGCAGAATTTATATTACTGGAGGTTTGTGAACACAGAAAAGGCTAGTACAGTTAATATTAAAATAGACTGGAGAATGCTTTGAGGAAAAACAGTGGCTAGTGTAAAAAGAAGGCAAAAGTGTAGAAGAAAGTATCAAGTAGGAACAGAATTAATTATGACTTGTTTCTTATAATTTCAGGCCTACTGGCTACAACCAAAACTTAAGGTATACAGGTTATTTACAATATAAACCAAACTGACACTTGTCTTGGTCATAGAAAAAATCTAGGAAATGTTATTATAAGTAACATGATTTAGCACAAAAGACCACAGGTCCAAAATAAAGGCTCCAAGAGCTTCCAATGTGTGAAGTATATATAAAGACATGGTAAACAAGTTGATGACAAAAATAAATACCCATTTCATATGCATTATGGGAAATAACCATGGAATAAGCAAAATATGTTCATAATCATAATTAAAGAAAGTGATAATATATCTCAGAACTGTAGAGATACAAGAGTAGAGAGGATAAGAAGGAAGATTCTAGAAGGTATCTGAATTAAGAATTAAAGAATCAGTACAATACAAATATGCAGGAAAGTATTGGCAGAATTATACTATCTTATATCATTTGCTACTTTTGATGGAAATTTTTGTTTTCCCTGATTCATAATGATCTTGAAGATGAGGAACTGTTATCTTCTGCTCCCTAAGGTGTGCAAAGCTAAACATAAGGTATATCTTCATACAGATCTTGCTCTGGGTGGGGCTGGCAAACAGGTGGAAGGCTTACCTTCAGGCTGAGTCTCCACTCGCAGGGGAGCTGAACTCTCTCCAGAGCCGTGCCTATTTTGTGCTGTAACTCGGAAGATGTACACAGTTGCTGGCATAAGGTTTTGAATGGTTACCTGCATCTCTCCTGGGCGACTGGTATTCTCAACACGTTCCCTTTAGACAAAAAAGGATTTGGAATGATATAGTATTAATTAGAAATATTTTGAGAATGTAGTTTAAATTTTCAATTCATATAACAATCTAATAAGTCAATTTAACACACAAAAAAATAAAACTTTGGGGGTTATAACAGTGCACTGTAGAATTCTGAGACAGGCAAAATGGCAGGTCAGACATATCCAACAAGTCACTAATGTTCCTGCTTAAACAACAACAACAACAACAACAACAACAACAACATCATCATCATCATCATCATCATCATCATCATCATCATCATCATTTGCGGTACTGGGGATTGAACCCAGGGGCATTCTACCTCCGAGCAATATCCTCAGCTCTATTTTTAGTCTTTATTTTGAAACAGGGTCTCACTAAGTTGTGGAGGGCCTCACTAAGTAGCTGAGGCTGGCTGTGAACCCGGATCCTCCAGGCTCAGCCTCCCAAATGCTGGGATTATAAGTGTGCGCCACCACACCCGGCTTGCTTAAACATTATTGATATCACTGATCACAGTCACAACTTCCCTTCAGAGGCAGTGTAGGGCTTTTAGTTCCATTTCAAATAGGGTAACTTGGTAGGCCTTAGAAATCACTGAGTTTTAAGGAGTGATCTTCAGGGAAATGGACAAATGATAGTTATAGGTATCACCTAATTTTTGTAGGAAATATCAAGGAATAATGTACATATATTGAATAAGAGATATCAATAAAAAAAGCTAGCGGTTATCACTTTTTAAACTGGGAACAAAAACATTAAAATTTAACTATAATTGCATCTATTGAAAAGGTGATTTATGACACTGATTTTTATAATTTAATTCTTAAAATTAATACTTCTTTTAAATGATTTTCAAACTGACCTGAAAGGTTTGACAAATCTTATCACAAACACCGTAAATGAACCTAGGGGTCTAGTGTTGTGAGATGAAAACATAAAGGTAGTTATCTAGGTTCTTATAAAAAGGTAGCTTCCAAGCTCTATCGTGGGGTTTGTATAGCCAACGCAGGTCCACAATTATGCTCAGGCTAATGCACTTACTATAATGAAAACAAGATTATGTTATAAAAGTTTTCAACAAATATTGTGAAGAAACTTGTTTTAGATAGTTGGGTTTTAAGAATTGTCATTCGTGTCATAAAAGAGTTGTACTTATCTTGAAAAACAAGGGGGGGGGGAAGAGCCCCAAAGTACTCTTACTTTAAAATATTGCTAATTTGTCCTACAATTGCTGATTACAATTTATTTAGGTACATGTGAATATATATCAGTTTTCAACAGTTTGTTAAGCTACGTTAGTTTCACTGAAATAATAGTAATACTAGGGTCAGTGATGTAGCTCAGAGGTAGCTCTCTTGGTGGTAGAATACTTGCCTAACATGCACTAGGCCCTCAGTTTGATCCCTAGCAATGCAACAAAACCAACCAAAGGAAAAACCAGTATCCACAGAGGCTGTTTCACTACAATCAGGCCCACCAGAAAAGAGTATTGTGAGCCATTGTTCAGAAATATTTGAGTTATCTATAAATATTATGTTCTCTTTAGCTAAACCTCTGTATCACAGGGTTAGAAGGAAGGTATCAACTGGTTTCCTATACTTTGAGGTTTCTGACACTTGATATGATCACAAATGATTGCTGTTTAAAAGGAAGTACTTGGCTGGGCATGGTAGTGCATGCCTATAATCCCAGCCTCAGCAAATCAGAAGGGTCATCGGCAACTTAGTGAGACCTTGTTTCAAAAGAAAAAAAGAGAATTTAGCTCTCTTTTGTTCACCATGTATATAAAATTTTTACAAGTTCTCTCCTAAAAAGGTAATTTAGGGGGGCACTCTTTTACTTTAAAGTGAAAGACAATCTCATGCTCACATGCTACAGAAGCACTAGGCGGAATGCCTATATGGAAAAGTAGCTTCACACATGTCTACAGAATGAATGAACAAAAATTTGCCTTCTGATATGTAAATCTCATAGAGTGATATCATGCATATCTTTTGTTTGTTCCTGCTTGAAAGGGGGGAAATGAGAGAAATGGGTGAAGATACTAAAACCTGAAACAAATTTCTATAGAAGAATCACTATAAAAAGGAAACCTGTCATGGGTTTAATTCCCTAAAATGCAACACAGCACTTGAGAAAGCTCTGACACTACAGTGGCCTGAAGTCTCAGGACTAAGTTTCTATCCAGAAAAAAACTTGACTTCAAGACAAGATCTATGGAGTGTTAGAAAGGGCAATTCTCATAAATGTGTGGAGTTGTAATGGGATTTAGGTTAGAATGTGATAGCTGAAAGTCAAAAGGTACTGAGGCAGTGCTGGGCCAGAAGCTAGGAGATCCAATTCTTGTGTGGCAATGCTACTAGCTTGTGGGAGCCTATGGAGAAGCTGCCAGGTTTTTCTCAGCTCCACTTTCTTTATGTATTGAATGAAAGAATGAGATGGGTTGTAAACTCTTTCTGAAAAGGCCTAATTGTAAGTATTTATAGTCAAGAGGCAAAATGGAATACAGCATATATTTAAATAACCTTTGAAAATATAACATGTAAAAATATAAAAACTATGTTTAGTTCCTGTGACATAAAAATAATAGCTTTGATTTTGTCATCCCCTGGAATAGACTAACAGATCTCTAGAGCTTCCATTCATCTCTAACATGCTATCAATGTCAGGATAACTTACTCTCTATTCTTCATTTAGTGGGCAATAGGAGAAAAGTGCTGCTATTTTAAGTTAAAGGCTTTAAGAAATAAAAAAGGTAAAAATTTCATAGCTTAAAAAGGCAGAGGAAGGACCCTTTGAAATTTTGGGCAACTCTGGCCCTTAATGAATTATAGC
This sequence comes from Graphiurus murinus, assembly GCA_004027655.1. Lineage (NCBI taxonomy): Eukaryota > Metazoa > Chordata > Mammalia > Rodentia > Gliridae > Graphiurus > Graphiurus murinus. The sequence continues at coordinate 165,318 of PVLC010000152.1, forward strand.
TCATGACTAAGGCATACAGTGCCACCTGGTGGGTTGAATTATCGAATGCAGGAAGCATGGGAATTTGCAAATGCAGGTAGTGGCTGGCATACATCCTTACACTGAATTCTTATTAGAATAAGTCTGTGAACTAATGTATTATCCTTTCTTTTTAGATGAGGAAATTTAAGCTTAAAAGGTTAAATAAATTGTTTATAAAATAGGAAGCCAGAATATACTCTTTTGACTTTTAAAGTTCCTTACTACTCCTTAGTTGCCCCTATTCAGAAAACACAATTTTCAAGTAATGAAGTAACAGAAAACATTAGTCTCCAAGAATCTTCCTTTTAAGTATTTCCCAAATTTACCCTATCCACTCCATGCCACTGCTCTCATCTTTATCCAGGCTATCAACCACCACGTATCTAGATTAACATAGCTACTACCTAATTTGTCTCTCTAGCTCTATTTTTTCTTTCTAACCTTATGTGGTACTCCCAAAGTGCTGCTAATACAAACTATTTAATACAATCACAGTGTACAGTTGCTCTAGTATCTAAAATGGTCCCTTCTGATCTGATTATGTACAAATTCTTATTGTCATTCCAACAATTGGTTACAAACTTCTACTTTAATCTCTTACTAATTCCTACCAAAAACTCTGGGTGAGTCAGGCTAGCTTTCTGGCCTCCCATCCTTCTCAAACAGAAACCCAGATGCAACCAGAACTTTACCTTGCATTTCTTTTTCCTTTACACATACTTGTCTTGTCTGCACCTCAAGCTTGCCTTCTGTATTTCTCTAAACTCCAACTTCATTAACCATCCCTGCTTACTCCAAACTCATGATCCATTAATAAAAAATTTAAATGTAAGGAATAAATTCTCATTAAAAACATGTGAAT
>PVLC010000152.1:166300-268339 GCA_004027655.1 Graphiurus murinus
ACGCTTGTAATCCCAGCATTCGGGAGGCTGAGACCGGAGGATCCGGGTTCGCGGCCAGCCTCAGCTACCTAGTGAGGCACTCCGCAACTTAGTGAGACTCGGTTTCAAAATAAAGAATAAAAAAAATAGGGCTGGGGGTGTAGCTCGGAGGTAGAATGCCCCTGAGTTCAATCCCCAGTACCGCAAAAAAAAAAAAAAACAACAAAAAAAACAAAAAAAAACATGTGAATGCAGAAATACATATAACTTAAATCCTAGTTCTATTACCTCAAACCTATTCTACCCTGAGACCTAACTGTGGCACACATATATTGATGTGTATCTTATCAGATCTCCCCATGCCAGGGTTCCTCAATTTTGGCACTATTGAATTATGGGGCAGTATATTTCTTTGTTGCAGGGAGTTGTCTTGTACATAGTAGGATGTTTATCCGCATCTTTGCCCCATCTACTATATGCCTGTAAGAATGCCCTTGAGTTCAGTCCCCAGTACCACAAAAACAAACAAAAAACTCTCTTAATCCACCTATACTTTGGTACTATACATAATATAAAATGGGAATATAACTTATTTTTCCATCAAATGGTCAATTATTCCAGCACAACTGCATGTATAATCTATTATTTCTCCATTGAATAAAATTAATTTATCAACTTAATAAGTATTTATAGTACTTCTATGTGCCAGGCTCTGTTCCAGATGCTGGAAATTCTCTATTGAATGAGACAGCCACAATAAATATGTTAATGAAGGAGAAATTTTAGAGAGTGGTAAGTGCTCAGAAAAAAACAAAAAACCAAAACCAAAACCAATAGCTTGGGTGATGTGACAGCACCAGTGTTGTGGTAAATGTTTAACAATTGGCTCTGGTTTATAGTATTTGTCACTGCAAATACTCCCACTATTTCCCATCTCCAGCTGCCAGTTCATGTTATCAGGTTTGGATTTTCCTGAAAATTTAGCAAATAGCGTAAGAATAAGCTGGCTCCAATACATCACAGTGTGCTAGTGACTGAGAGATCTAAGTTGGGTGGGTATTTAGGGAAGGCATGAGAAGGTGTCATCTGGGGATGACAGACAAGAAGCCAGACAGTTATTTATGAGAGAAATGTGTTTCTGGTACTTTGAACAAGTGAAAAGGCCCTGTTGTGGAAACAGAGCCTATAATAAAAGAGGAATCACTAAATGCTTTCTTCATTCTATGAACTTTTAATGAGATTTGCAATGAGATTCCAAAATCTATTGGAGATTTTTTTTGGAGGGGGTACTAAAGAATGAACCCAGAGGCATTCTACCTCTGAGATACATCCCCATACCCCTTTTTATTTTGAAAAGGGTTCTTGCTCAGTTGCTGAGGGTTTCACTAAGTTGCTGAGGCTGGCCTTTAACCTGCAATTCTCCTGTCTCAGCTGCCCAATATGAGATATTTTAACAGATACTGAAACTTGCTCTTTGATAGTAATGTCTGACCTTTGTGTTTACAGAACTTTGTTTCATTATCATTGTAAAACCAAAATATCAGGTAAACATTACTCGATGAGTAGCTCCATCTATGAGGCTTAAATTATGTCACTCAAAACTTTTAAACTATTAAATTAAGGGGTTTTGCATTTGTTAGTCTGGCATTAAATATATGTGTATTGACTATCAACACCCTAGTAGAAATACAAGATTTGATGTGGTAGGACCCTAGCCGATACAATAGTTCAGCTCTGTTATTTTGTTGTGAAGTAAGAGTGCAATGAATGGATCTACTCAGCAATGTTAAAAACACAGTCAGGCTACGGGTATAGCTCAGTGGTAGAGCCCTTGCCTAGCATGGGTGCAAGGTTCAATCCCCAACACCATTAGAAAATAAAAAAAGAAGAACACATAGTCATCATATGACATGGTTCCTCACAAAGAATTTTCATTTGGTTGAGAAAACAACTCAAATACACATAAAGTAATCACAGACCTCATGTTATCATAATCAAGTGCCAATATTAGCCATCCTAATACACATATGAGAAAAATGCTAATATGCTAAAAGGTAGAGAAAGCTCTGGAAAAGCTGGGGACAGAGAGGATTAACTAAATTTTGCTTTAGCTGAGGAAAGGGAAGCAATTTAAGGAATTAGGAAAAAAGACTATAGTGATAATTAGTTTCATTAGAAAATAAGGTTAAGCTGGGGGAAAAAAAGGAAAATGAGGGTGGACAGACAAAATAAAGCCAGGCTATGAAATAAAGTGGTCTGGAGATTTTGTATATTCTCTTACAAGCAATGGAGAAGCAATCTGAGCTCACAAAAGGGGTGGAGATGGAAAGGAATTTAGTGCAAATGCTGTATTAGGAAAATTAGTCACTAACCACTCTTGTATCACACCAAGGAGACCTATGAAGCTCAGCAGCCCATACCACATAAAGGTTCGGGCTTACTTTCACTTAAGATTTCTTTAATAAATTCTAATCTCTAGAATTGGTGACTGAATCTTATGAAAAAAAGAGTAGTCTTCTGGGTTATATTTCAATATTTCCAACCTAAACAGCTCTATCTTCTCACCAAGTTATTCCAGAAAGGCAGAAAAGAAGACCAAAACTTTGGGAATTTATTTGATGACCTAAACTTAGGATAGATGCATTCCAGTGATCATATTTTCTGGACTAAGAATTGTTACAGATTCTGTGTAACAAAGAGTCAAAAGTGAGCATATCAGGATGGGGGTAGATCCACTGGCTGCAGACACACAGATACTTACCTAGCAATCCCTTCTTTGGTGTAGAACACAGAGTAGGTGAGATTATCTCCATGAGGATCTGATGCAGGTGTTCGCCATGTCAGTTTGATGAAGCGGGTAGAGACCAGGGAGGCCACGACATCTCGAGGAGCTGAAGGCAGTGGTCCCGCTGTGGCTGGTGCTAGATGGTCAGTAGTGGCACTGGTCAGTGAAGTGGGAGGTAATGTTGGGATGGCAACATCTTGTCATGTGCAAACATTGGGGAATATGAAGGGCAAACCACGACGGTTTTTAAAAAGAGAACAGAAAAAACAAAATAAAAAAGAAATAAAACCACGATGGGAAACAAAATAAAATGAATGAACATAAAAAAGGCCATTAAACTGAAGGCTAACATGCAGGCCAGGGGTAATCATTGAAAACTAATGGGCACTATTGAACAGACATCACTGTAGAACAAGCAGACTTTCTGGTCACTATAATGATTGTGGGTAAGGAATACGGAGGGTGACAGCTAAGAATAACATATCTCACAGGGGGGCACAGCAGTGCCCAGGTAATTTTCTTAACCCTGAAAGCAGCATGCAACATCGGTCAAACTTTATATATAAGACTCAAAATGTTAGACCTCAATATTTTCTTTTACTTTACCAAAATATATGTAGTATAGAGGAGCCTAGTTATACTGTATACAATGTGGCTAAGTCTAATCAGACTCAACAGAGACCCCTGGCTATCACAACCTCATACAGAGCTGTGTGTATGTTTAACGCTGAATGAAATCTTTAGCTAGAATCTAATATTAAACTCTGCTCTTTGTATGGGCAATATTCAAAGAAGTGACAACCGTGCTCACTTTGCTAAATTATACTTCATTTGCCATCATGTCAATTCATTTAACTACATCATCATAAAATCCTGAATCAAAAATTCCAAAGCCATAAAAATATAATAGGTAGCTTGTTTGTTATACTCCTCAGTGCATTGTACATTAATTAAAATAGCTTGTGGACCTTGGGGACTAGATGGAAGAGATGAAGCAGTTGCACTAGTCAAAAGCCTCTGTCTGTATACCTGCAGCCATGGATCACTTTACCTCCTAAGGAAGCCTGTTCCACTGCTGGGCAGTTCTGATTTTAGAAATTTATTTCTAATACTGAACTTAAAATCTGCTTTACTTTGGAGTCAGAAAATACAAGTTTAATGTCACAATTTTTAATTAAAAGAGTTCACTAAGTATAATTATGTCAAAGGGCTGGGGAAGTAGTTTAGTGGTAGAGCACATCCTAGCATGCATGAGGTCTTGGGTTCGATCCCCAGCAAGAGAACACAAACACTGCACACCTAGTTTTGAATAAAGTGGTAGGAAAACAACCTTCTGGAAACTTCAATGCATTATAAGAAAGTCTAAAGTGAGGTAATATAAATAAATATGTCAGATGAAACTGGTTCTCTAAAGGAACATCAGAGGAAGGCCAACTTGAGGTTTCTAGATAAGTGAGGAGGGAGAAAAAGTACTCCAGCAGCTACCGTTGATTGAGCACTTACTAGATGACTCTTTATATGGCTCATTCAATCCTTACAACTATAAAATTAGTACTATCATAGTAGCTTTGTCTCTAATGTACAAACTGACACTTAAAAGAGCTTAATCACTCACCTTTGGTCACAGTAAGTGGTGGAGGGGTAAAATCACCCTTGGTTTTTAGTCTAAGAGGTCTCTGGATTTAGCCAATAGGAGTCTGAGAAACTGACTTACAGTCTGGATGTGACACCACTTGTGTCACCTAAGACAAATCATTTATTCTCTCATGCTCTCTCCTTTTTCCCTACCTTCATGGAAGTGGGTTTTTTCTTTGTGTTTGTCTTTTGTGTATCCCCAGCCCATGAAAGTACTTTAGGGTGCAGGCTGCTATTAAACATAAGATTATGAAGTTTTCCATCAGCTGTAAGTACATGCTTGACTGAAACAAGTGTAAATTTGATAAAGTCAGGCCTGAATGGCCTCTGAAAACTTATTCTTGTCCCATATGCTTTGATAAATGTACTGTCTCAGAGATAAATGCCTCTCTTTCATAGTTTTCAAAAGTCTTTTTTGTATTCTGTCAGTTTATTCACAAAACAACCCTATGAGGTGGGGTAGAAAGGATGGAATTAGATGGTGGGGTGAAGGTTAGGAAGGAGTCAATCACTTCCAGGTGTCTGGCTTGTTGGACTAGACAGCTGAGAGTGCCACTAACAGAGAAAGGGAAGATTAAAACAGGTAATGGACTGACGGGAGATGATGCTTTTGGATTTGAACATGCTGTGTCTAAAGTAATAATCCAACACCTACAGAAATGTATGCAACAATTGGAGATATGAACCTGATTACTGTAAAATTAAAAACTATTAGAAGAAACTTTTAGGATTCAGAGAGTAGTTTGAACACAGTTGCTCTGCTGCCTCATTTCTATGCCTGTTTAGAAACATATTAAGCTACTTCCAAGTCTGACCATATTTACCAAGCCTAATTTTCCCCAACTATCTACTGGCTAGAGAGGAGAGTTCACCTGTCATCTGAGAGGCAACAGATTATACTGCAAGGAGCCTAGGATTTCGAGTACAAAGATCTATGTTCAAAACTTGACCTGCCATGTCCTAGTACTGTGAGGGTGGGCAAGTCAGCCCGTCTGATGACTGTGTTCTTATCTCTAAACTGGGAACAGTAATGCTCCCTACCTGTATGCCCAAGGCTGATATGAACCAGATGCACAGCAAATAAAAAAGTGCATGAGGAAGCACTATACACATACTTATTATTACCGTAACTAGCTTTGAAAGGGTAACAAGCACAAATACATAAGTATAAAAGCACCGGGCGTGGTGGCGCACGCTTGTAATCCCAGCATTCGGGAGGCTGAGACCGGAGGATCCGGGTTGGCGGCCAGCCTCAGCTACCTAGTGAGGCACTCTGCAACTTAGTGAGACTCGGTGTAATAAATAAATAAATAAATAAATAAATAAATAAATAAATAAATAATAATAATAAAAAAATAAAAAATAGGGCTGGGGGTGTAGCTCGGAGGTAGAATGCCCCTGAGTTCAATCCCCAGTACCGCAAAAAACAAAAACAAACAAACAAAAAAACCCATAAGTATAAAAGCAGCTAGGAAGCAATTGTAAGCTGGGAGGACAAGGTAAAGGGAATAATGGGTGACAATGAAATCACTCAGATAGGGAAATTCAACTGTCCTACTGAACTTCAACAACAGTACAGATCTGTAATTCCTTAATGGCATCCAGCATTTTCTATTTACACTGTGTCACTTACACTAACCTATAAGGTCCTTAAGGACAAGATTTGTATCTGCTTCATTTAGGAATCACTCACTATAGCTCTGTCTACTTTAGATAACCAATAAATATATACCTACTGAATAAACAGAAGAAAATTCAGGGAGAATGTTAGTCAATACAGACCATTGTTTCTAGACTCTCATTACACAAGGTTGTATTTTAATCTTTTTAGCTGATAAGACATGCATAAAAAACATTATATAATGATACACCATTTGTGAAGCAAATGCATGTTGTCTGTTACACAGAGAAAAAGTTATAAATAATTATAAATAATTCCTAATTAACCAGGAAAAAAAATCACACTTTGGACTTCTAGCATGATGGTTTGAGGTAAAAAAATTTTTATCCCTAAAAGCAACTACAAAGCTGGACAAAGTTGTCAAAGACTGGAAAATGACCAAAAGCATTCAATAAGCTGAGAAGCATTTAAGAATGCATTCATGAGCCGGGCGTGGTGGCGCACACTTGTAATCCCAGCATTCGGGAGGCTGAGACCAGAGGATCCAGGTTCGCGGCCAGCCTCAGCTACCTAGTAAGGCACTCCGCAACTTAGTAAGACTCGGTTTCAAAATAAAGAATAAAAAAATAGGGCTGGGGGTATAGCTCAGAGGTAGAATGCCCCTGAATTCAATCCCCAGTACTGAAATTAAAAAAAAAAAAAAAGAATGCATTCATGAAAACTATCAATTTCTGTGGCATTTCCCCAGCTTTGCTGGAATGACCATTCAACCAGGCTAAAGTGGGCCCTAACAATCAGTGGCTTTCCTGCTACTGTTAGAGTTCATCTGATATGGAGTATTATCAGTAAAGTGGTAACCATTGTGGCATATGAAAAGGAAGGATCAGTGCTCCCCTAGCCTGAGGTTGTGAACTTTTTAGGGGAAAGCAATGGATGGTAGTCTAGCCATGGAACAAGGAGTTCCATGACGTGAGAAAGTAATAAGGCTTGATAAACTCGCTACATAGCCCAGGTTGACTAGAACTTGTGTATGTGCCCGAGATTGAAGCAGACTCAAATCACCCACATATCCTTGGGCTGATGGAACCTGTGCATGCATTTAGAAGATAAGTGAGAGTATCTCACAGAAACAAAAGCTGGGGCAGACCAAAAAATAACTTGAGGTTTGAATGTAGTGCCCAAACCATACTTGAACATAACTTCTGACCAACCTTTGGCTGAACACTAATTTATACAGATCAGAAAACAAAATCTATGTAGAAACAGATGCCTAAAAAATAAAAACAAGAAAATCAACAACAAAAGCTAAGCAGAAACATCAGATTGCAAACTCTAAAAGAGACAGATTCAGTTCAGGAAAGTTACTAAATAAAAAACAACTGCTGGGGGAGTGGGAAGAAGAGTCAGAATCCACATTTGCTACAATTATCCAAAATATCTGATATGCAAAGAAAATAAAGAGACATGCAATGAAACAACAAAGTATGACTCAAATTCAGGGGGTCAAAACAGCAGTCAGTGTCTTACAACGTCCTTGGATACTGGATTTAATAAAGACTTCAAAACAGCTATTAAAATACATTCTACAAATTACAGAAACTGTCAGGAACTGTGCAGGGTCTCAGAGTGTACCTTACTTACAAGTTAACATACTAACCTATTACCACTGTATGGGGCTGAAAGAAGACTCAAGTCCTACAGCACAGACAAAAAACTTTACCACTCAGTGCAATGGTAGCAGCCAAGGCTTGTTTGTTGGTGACAGTTCTGCATGCCCTAGCCCCAAGTTCCACTGAGGCAATGCAAAAGGACCAGGATGGATGCCTGCACATGTAGTATGTTCCTGGAAAGGAATACTGAGCTTGAAGTATCTGTCACTTTTGTAGCAAGAGGAAGCAAGACCTACGCTAAGAGGATGTGCTTAGTCCTATCTATAGCATACACGCTACGGATAGTTAATTCTGCTGGGGTCAGAGAACATGCTTTATGTGGTTTCAGTATTGTTTTTAACTTACATTTATTGGGCCTTGTTTTGTAACCCAACATATAGTCTATTCCTAAGAGTGTTTCATGAGTGCTTAAAAAGAACTGGCATCTGTTGGATGGAGATTCTATAACGTCAGGTCAAATTGGTTGATAGAGCTAAAGTTCTAAACTCTTTTTGACTCTGTCTAATCATCTTTTAAGCTTTTGAGTATAGGATATTGAAATTTTCAACTATTATTATTGGATCACGTATTTCTTCTTTGAATATAACAATTATAAATGCACATGCATCTAACAACAGAGCCCCAAAATACAAGAAGCAAAAACTAACAGAATTCAAAGAAATCTGGGAAAACTCCAAATGTTTGAAATTAAACAATATGCTCCTAAATAATCCTGGAGCCAAAAAGGAAATCACATAGGAAAATTTAAAAAATACTATTAGTTGAATGAAAATGAAACACAATATTTAAAAAATTACAGGATGCAGCTAATGCAGTATGTGTAGGGAAATTTGTGGCTTTAAATACCTGTATCAGAGCCGGGCGTGGTAGCGCACACTTGTAATCCCAGCATTTGGGAGGCTGAGACTGGAGGATCCGGGTTCGCGGCCAGCCTCAGCTACCTAGTGAGGCACTCCGCAATTTAGTGAGACCCTGTTTCAAAATAAAGAATAAAAAATAGGGCTGGGGGTATAGCTCGGAGGTAGAATGCCCCTGAGTTCAATCCCCAGTACTGAAAAAAAAAAAAACCTGTATCAGTTGAGAAGTCTCAAATGAATTATCTATGGGGTTTTGGGTTTTTTTTTTTTTGGTACTTGGAACTGACCCCAGGGGCATTCTACCTCTGACCTACACCTCAGACCTATTTTATTTATTATTTTGAAACAGAGACTTGCTAAGTTGCTGAGGGTCTAAGTTGCTGAGTTTGGCCTTGAACTTGCAACTCTCCTTTCTCAGTCTCCCAAGTACTGGGATTATAGGCACACACCACTGTGCCCAGCTTTAAGCTTCTATCTTAAGATGTTAAGATTGACTTGGAGACTAAAGACACGAGTTACCCAAACTGATAGAGGAAATAAAACTATAATACTACCAAACCTATAGATATTAAAATAGACAAGAAAATATAATGAACAAATTTATGCTAACAAATCAGACAATTTAGAGGAAATTAGCAAATTCCTGGAAGGACATAAATTACCAGATCTACTCAGGAAGAAACACAAAACCCGAACAGACCTAAAACAAATAGAGAAATTGCATTAGTAAATAAAAGTTGAGCCAGGCCTGGTGGTGCATGCTTGTAATCCCAGTACTTGTGAGGCTGAGACAGGAGGATCACAGGTTTACGGCCAGCTTCAGCAACTTCATGAGGCCCTCCACAACTTAATGAGACCCTGTTTCAAAATAAAGAATAAAAACTAGAGCTGGGGATGTAGCTCAGAGGTAGTATGCCCCCGGGTTCAATCCTCAGTACTGCAAAAAAAAAAAAAAAAAAAAAAAAGTAAATAATTAAGTCCCACAAAGAAAACTCCAAGCCCAGCTGGCTGCACTCCTGAATGCTATCAAATATTTAAAGGAGAAATAATACTAATCCTTTATAAACTCAGCAAATAGAGGAGAAATACTTCCAAACTCATTTCCATAAGTTTAGTATTAATCTGTTATCAAAGCCAAAGATAACACATGAAGACTACAGACCAACATCCCTCCTGATTACGGATGAAAAAAAAAATCCCTAAAAAATATTCATAAACTATATTTGATAATACAGTAAGAGTATTATATATCAATGATCACACAGAATTTTGATAGGAATTTAAGACTAGTTTAACATATAAAAGTAATACCATATTAATAGAAAAAGGAACAACCCCTAAATATCTCAAAAAACACTGAAGAACTACTTGACAAAATCAAACATCTATTCATGATAAAAACTTCCAACAAACTAGGAACAGAAGCAAACTTCAACATAAAAAACCTGCAGAAAACAATGTACATAAAGGTGAAAGATTAAATGCTTTCCCCCATAACTAGAAATAAGACATGGATTTAGCTCTCATTTTTTAGTACTATAACTAGCCAGTGCAAGCAGAGAGAAGAGTCAGAAAAAGAGAATAAAGATGAGAAAAGAAGCAACATTATTTTTATTTGTGATCGAAAATTATTTATGCAGCAAACCTCAATGATTCTTCTAACTCCCTCGCCCCATAAACCCACTGACATTGATAAATTTGGCAAGGTTAGAAGATACAAAAACCTATTTTTATATTCTAGGAATGAACAATATAAAAATGGAAGAAATGATTTCACTTATGATAGCGGCAAAAAGAGTAACTGAGGTGAATAAATTTAACAAGTATAAAATCTGTACAATGAAAACTACAACACATTGTTGTGAGAAATTAAAGAAGCTAGAAATAGACAGTCTATGTTCATGGACTGGAAGACTCAGTGTTGTTAACATGGCAATTATTAAGATGTTAAAGAAAACACAAAAGCCAAGGAATAGCCAAAACAATTCTGAAAAAGAAAAAAAGTTGGAAGACTTACTTATGCTATCCAATTTCTAAACTTATTGTAAAGCTATAGCAGTCAAGACAGTCTGATGTTGGCATGTGGATAGATACACAAATTAATGGAAGAGAATTGAAAACCCAGAAATAAACTCTTATTTTGTAGGTTTCAGTTATTCAGTTGGCTTTTGGCCAAGGTGTCAAGAAATCTCAAAGAGGAAAGAGAGTCTTCTCAACAATTGGAAATAACTTAAAAATGGCCAAGTCTGACTATTTTTACCAAAGAAAGTGTTCCAATGGCAAATACACATGAAAATGTTTGATATAATTAGGCATCATGAAATCGTAAATTAAAGCCAAATGTTAGTACAATCTTTTGTTTTACATTAATATGTTTAAATATTATCTTTGATGCTATTTTACATGGAATTATTTTCTTAATTTTTATCTCAGATTATTCACTGTAAGTCTATAGAAATACTATAGATTTTTGTATACTGATAGTGAATCTTGTTGAATCCATTTATTTATTCTAATAGTTTCTAGTGGGTTTTGATACTCTATATACAAAATGATATAATCTGTAAATAGAATTTTATTGACAGTTTCTTAAGAAGTCAAATACATGAATCAGAAATTCTACTCTTAGGAATCTATCCAAGAGAAATGAAAATATATGTCTACATTAAGACAGCATTCATAACAAGAGCATTATTAAGAACAGCCACAGTCTGGAAACATTCCAGACGTCTATCAGTTTGTAAGTGAATAAAGACAATGAGATACATCTATATAATGGAATATTATTCATCAATAAAAAGGAACAGAATACTGATATATGACATTATGTGGCCAATCTCAAAGGTATTATTCTAAAATAAAAGCCAGTCACAAAAAAACCTACAATATAACACAACTCCATTTATACAAAATGACCACAAAAGGTATGCTCATAGAGACAGAAATCACTGATTACCTATGGCTGGGGGTGGGATAAGTACTGACTACCAGTGGCAAGAGGAAACTTTTGGGGCTGTGGCAAACATTTTATATTTATATCATGATGCTGATTGCACAACTCTATAAACTTACTAATAAAAACTCCACTAAATTGTATAGTTACAATAGGTGAACTTTATGATATGTAACTCATACTTCAAAGAAAGAAACCAAAGAATGGCTAGTTGAAACTGTTAAACCTGTTTTTCTAATGTGAAATAGCAATAGTCACAGTTTGTGGTTGATAACTCCAATTTTAATATACAGAGTCTGTTGCTCAAAACCCCTGGGCTTAAAACAACTTAAAGATTAAAATTAAAATGTCCAGGAACTACACAAATATTTTTACAAATGTCAATTAGTTTTCCATGGGCCCAAAAAATAAGGGAAACACAGATCTCTAGGCCAAATGCAGCAAAAATCTTTGTTTTTTAATAAGAATCATGCTGGTTTCTTCCCCTTCTTTAACCAGAGTTCACTTCTGAAAGTAAAAGAACTGATCACATCACTCACCTATTCAAAAACTACCCAAAGAATTAGTATGAATGCCTCAGCACAGAGTTCAAAGTCCTCCACAGACTGGCCCCAACCTCACTTTCCAGCCTTACTTCATGGGCAGGCTGTGCTCTAGAGCTACCTGTTACTATATAAGAATGAACTTTTCAGTTTCTGTGTTCACACTGCTCCTATCTTTAGGGCAATAAACACTGTGTAAAACCAGCTCAAATCAAAGGCAATTGGGAAATCTACTTAAGAAAGGGTTTTATACTTTCAGAATGTGAGCACCAAAAACACTGTTAGCTGGGACCTCTTGCGCAAATGCAGTGGCTTCACTCTGGCACGGTCCTTGAAACCTCATGAGCTCAACAAGCTTTTAAATAGTTTGAACTTAAGCAAGCTAGATAAGATCTAGAAGAAGCAGCAGGCTTCTCTGGATCTAGCCTATGTACAGGAGGAAGTTATCAATGCTACTCCTAATTTTTCTGATAATTCACTTACAACCTAACTACTTTGTGGTTGATAGCTCCAGTTTTAATACACTGGATTAAAACTGTGACTGGTAAAGTTTTACTTGCAGTTATTTATGAGTTTAACCAACACATGAATGTTTCTGAAAGTGGAGATCATTAAACTCTGTTCTGGGAATGCTGCCTTTGGTTAAGTAGATCTAATTATACTAATGGGACACCCACTAACACCAGTGAAATGAGCTGTAAGTAGGCATATTTAAATTCTCTTTTTTTAAATCCTAATTTTGTTCCTGTTTCGTATCTTTTCTGGAAAATAAAATCGTTTTTAAATTTCTTTCAAAATTTCTAAACTTACTTAAAAGGTAAGAGAATATTTTGCAAAAGGTTCTTTCTCTCTAGCCCTTCATTTCCTATGTAATCTATTAAATTGATACTTCCCAGGAATGTTCATTGTAGCACTTTCCAGGATTGAGTCAGATTTACAAGGTGCATATTATTCTAAACACACCTGCAGTATAAAAAAAGGTAAAGAGCCGGGCGTGGTGGCGCATGCTTGTAATCCCAATATTCGGGAGACTGAGACTGGAGGATCCGGGTTCGAGGCCAGCCTCAGCTACCTAGTGAGGCACTCTGCAACTTAGTGAGACTCGGTTTCAAAATAAAGAATAAAAAGTAGGGCTGGGGGTATAGCTCGGAGGTAGGATGCCCCTGAGTTCAATCCCCAGTACTGAAAAAAAAAAAAAAAAAAAAAAACATAAAAAAAGGTAAAGTTCCATAGAGCATTACTTTCGGGAACTGTAAGCAAGTATACCATAAGAAAGAAAATAATAAAATGTGGGAAACTATAGCGATTAGTAGCCATGCATGTTAAAGACATCTAGTAATCTTATAGGGGAAAAATCTATTGTTTGTTAACCCAGCATTTCTCATTCTTATGGGATTATAAAGCCTCGTTACTCAAAGAGTAATCAGTTTGGAGAGTCCTGGATTAAGTGCTACCTGAGAGCCCACTGCCAAGAGCCTCTGTATGAAAACCATCTATGGCTACTCAACTACTGTTGTAAGCAATATATTTTACACTTTTTAAAAATAAAATCCAATAAGCCTGCTATAAAAATAATGTACAAAACACAGAAGTGTATAAAGCACAAGGATTAAGGGTTTTATCTTTTATCTCTTCCAAAATACTGTGCTGGTAGTATGCGTTCCAGTATATATCTTCCAAACATTTTTTCCTTCAATTGACACTGTTAGAGTTCAGATCTTTAATCCTACAAAGGCCCAAGTGTTAAAAGACTTGGCTGTGAGCCTGTGGTGCTACTGGAGGGCAGTGGAACCTTTAGGAGATGGGGTCTAGTGGAAGCAAGTTAGGGCACTGGCAGTGCCCTTGAAGGCAATGTTGCCACCCTAACCCTCCCCCACCTCTCTTTGCTTTCTGGTTGCCTTGAAGTAAACAGGCCTCCTCTGCTGCCAACAGCCCAAAATATTGGAGCTAGCCAACTGAAACCTCTGAAATCATGAGCCAGAATACACATTTCTCCTTCTAAGTGTTTGCCTTGGGCATTTTGTCACTGATTAAAAGGTAACACAGACACATACATACATGAACATGGAAATGGAATATTAAACATGTTGCTTTCAAACTGCTGTCTGATGTAATGTCTTTAAAAAGTTCCTACATAAGTATGTAAAAACAATCTTCAATATTCCCAAACTGCTATAAAATATCCCCTAGTATAGATATATTACAATTTATTTAATCACTCCCTTATCTTTCCTTACATTTGTGCTGTTTCCATTACTTAATTTTTTTGGCTACTACCAACAGCGCTTCTCTCACCTTTTCTCTATGCATACCTCTGTGTACATGTGTAAATATTCCTGTAAGATGAATTCCTAGAAGTGGAAAGACTGAGTCACAAGTTTGTACATTTGGAAGTTTGAAAAATAAAGCCTCTGGTCTTCTGAAAAGCTATTTTGGCTGCAGTATTAGGATGGAAGGTCAAATATATTTCTCAGTCCACCACTTTATAAATATTCCCATACAATAAACAGGACAACACAAACGTCATTTTGGAAAAAACAGATATTTTTGGTAAATTAAAATATATGAAGAAATAAAGTAGATAGAAGAAAAGTCGTTATTTAATGGAAAAAGAGTCAATCTAAGTACCTACAGAGGAATAGACTGATGAGACTCAAGCCAGTTTACCTAAAGGAACTGACAGTACACTTCAGGAAGCAGGAATGACATGGGGGACAGAAGAATTTTTTGAAAGCCTGTAAAAGAAGCTATTAAACTTCTAAATCCATGATTCCTGGAGATAGGAGATTTATACTCAGGAAATCACAGAGGAACTGGGTTCAGGGGTGACCACAGGGGGTTTAAGACTGGCAGATAACAACCTTAGCCACATGATCAAGGTTAACATTACTGGTATCATGCATCCTGATACGAATGTGTTGAAAAGGGCACATCATTTCTGTGGTATTTCTAAAAAAACAACAACAACCAAAAAAGGGAAAAAATCCATAATCACAGTGTAATTACGAGAAAACGCTACATAAACTCACACTGAGAATATTATACAGAATACTTGATCAATACTTTACAAAACTATCAAGGGCATGACAGATCAGGATGGACTGAGGAACTGTCAAAATCTGACAGACTAAGGAGACATGACAACCAAATGCAATGTGGGATACAGAAGACTAAAGGGGAATCCAATATAACTTTTTCAGGTTCTTTCCTGCACACTTCTCCTCTCTCTAGTAGCCTGCTCCACAAATTCTGTCTTTTTAGCCCTAAATTCTGATTGCTGTCTCATGAGACTGAACTGTCTGCTCCTTGTTCCCTATTGGTGAGTGGGGCTCCTGTGTTACAGGAAAGTGCCTGTAGGCAGAAAGCTGGGGGGTAACTACAGGGCTCACCTCATTTCTTTCTCTAGTCTTACTGATCATGGTCCTACATATGTTTTCAAATGTCTACAAATATTTATTTCCTCTATCTTGTCCAATTTTCTACCTGTTCATAGCAGGAAGCCTGCCTAGTACTAATTATATGGCCAGAAGTGTAAGTTTCAAATGCTCTTAAGATATTATAATAATTATCAGATCATCTCTTTCAAAGACCTATCACTGTAATAAATACTATATTAAAATATCTTTTAAAATGATATAATAAAATGTTTCCATCTAGATAGATAAAATGGTATACTAAAATATTTTTAACTTATGGTAATTTTAGGAAATATTTGTGTATTTTTATCTCAATTGTTATAGTCATTTGTTTCCTTTGCAGAAACTAGTATCTACTGTACATCTTGAATGAAGACATGCATAAATAGAAACTAAGAAAATATTTAAGATAAAATATATTAATTCTAGGGATATAAAGGACTTGAAAATGGGCACTTATATATAAAGAAAGTTTCTAAGGTTGAATTTTTTTAAAAGGATTTATTAGTTTTCATGAAAATAAAGATTTAACTATTCAAAATTAGATAGTTCTAGTTTTGCCACAACATTCTAAGATAAAGTAAAAGTAAATATTCTTATTAACCAAAAAAGACCAGAATGATACTTTTATGTGCATAATACAAATGCATATATTATACTACATATTCAAAACCACACGTTAAGCTATTAAACTTCCAATTAGATCCCAAATTATTTTGCTCTAATTTACAAAAAATTTCCCCTAAGCCAGGTGTGGTAGCGTCTGTCTGTAATCTCAGTACTTGTGAGGCCAAGAAAGGAGGATTGTAAGTTTGAGGCCAGCTCCAACAACTTAGCAAGACTCAGCAAGCCAGTGAAACCCTGTTTCAAAATTTAAAAACAGTAAAAAGGCTGGGGGGGTAGCTTGGAGATAAAATGCCCCTGGGTTCAATCCTCGGTACAAAAAAAAAAAAAAAGTGCATTCAGCAGTCAATTCCACAGGACACGTTTTCATTTCCAACTCAATTACGGTACTGATAATTTAGTTGGTTCCTAGGTAGGGCAAAGTATTCAATGGTTGATACTGATGAGGTCCAACTTACACTCTATATTTTTAAACAAAAGGAAACACGTCTAATCCTAGCCAAGTTTTTGGGAATGAATGTAGGAATGGCCAGGCTGGAGTATCACCATTTCAAGAATAAAAACAACAAAGTACTGTAGTACTGATAAGTGAAGTAGCATATTCTTATAAAAACTCACTTCTTAATTTCTCTACTTTGCAGTAGTTCTTTTTCTCCACCTCTATTCTTACCTTATACTTTGTCTTATTAAAAAAAAAAAAAAGACTTGGTGGAGCACCCTGGCATTTCAGACTGCATCTACTAGGCAATGTCTAGATGGTATCAGTAGGGCAAAGATAAATTGTTTTTATAACTACCACTAGAAAATCACTCAAAATTGCTCTAAATATTTGTCCCATTCTAAAATTACCATAAAAATACTCATTTGAATATTCATGTAGCTCAGTGTTCATCCTCAAATTTTCTCTACTGGGTCCTACTCCACAATTCTGACACAGCAATTTGTTTTTTTTTTCCCATAGCAAACAGCTCAAAAAAAAAAGCAATAAAAAACATGTTTGAGAAGCACAGAAAAATGACAAGAGTCCAATAAAACAATTGTTCCTTCAGATGAAAGAGATTCAAATGAAGTATTTATACTCAGTGGGGAAACAACAATTACACTCAGCTATTAATAATAGTACTTCATTAAAAATAAAAACACCAACAGAATGAGAAAAGAGCTGCATATTATTTGCTCATGAGAGTAATCTGTAATGTAAAGGAGCCATGGAAAACTATATGGCAGTTACAATGAATTCAGGCTGTACACTGGTATTCCCAATGTGTCTCTCAACAGATTAGTTATATTTCATGAAAGCTCATAAGTGAGAACTGTAAGAAAAGATAGATTCCTTCTTTCCTTCTCAAACTAATAAAATTCATGACTATTCCTAAACTTAAAATATGATACTGAGCTGGGTATAGTGACACACGCTTATAATTCCAGTACAGGAGGATCGCAGGTTCAAGGACAGCTTCAGCAAGTTCGTGATACTCTCATCAACCTAGCAAGACCTTGTTTCAAAATAAAAATACCGAAGTAAAGAAAACTGAAACAGAGGAATAAGGCTACACATTGGTGATGACTTAGAATTAGCATCCTCTTTCACTACCATATCTGCTTTCAGGAGACTCATAAAAAGAAATAGTAGCCGGGTGTGGTGGCACACACTTGTAATCCCAGCATTTGGGAGGCTGAGACTGGAAAATCCGGGTTCGCGGCCAGCCTCAGCTACCTAGTGAGGCCCTCCGCAACTTAGTGAGACCCTGTTTCAAAATAAAGAATAAAAAATAGGAGCCGGGCGTGGTGGAGCACGCTTGTAATCCCAGCATTCGGGAGGCTGAGACCTGAGGATCCAGGTTCGCGGCCAGCCTCAGCTACCTAGTGAGGCACTCCGCAACTTACTGAGACTCGGTTTCAAAATAAAGAATAAAAAATGGGGCTGGGGGTATAGCTCAGAGGTAGAAGGCCCCTGAGTTCAATCCCCAGTACTGAAAAAAAAAAAAAAAGAAAAGGGTTGGGGGTATATCTCGGAGGTAGAATGCCCCTGAGTTCAATCTCCAGTACTGCCAAAAAAAAAAGAAAGAGTTATGGCCTCAATGTGTATTCTGTGTCCTATTCTGCTGGATGTCCCCCAGTGGCTATCATGGGAGTTAGTGTGAAAATCTTAAGACTTTATAAATATTCTATGGTTTTTGAGTAAAGAAAAAAGCTTTAGGAAACAGAGGCAGATTTTAATTTAAAATAAAGAATAATTTTTAAAACATAAAGTTCTACCAAATAGAATGGGATATCCTATAAGAAATAATGGCCTATTGCTGAAAAATGGTTGAAGATAATAACTGTATAGAAAAAATCTGTAATTCTAAGATTCTGATTTTCTGAAGCAGAAAAAGATAGTTTTGCTAATAATTTTCAGGAACTCCATGTTTACCATAGCACTTATTTGAAATGACACACACTTCTTTGCTATGTATTATTTACAACAAAGATATAATCAAATTCCTTTGGAAATTCTGACACGGATTTTAAGTTTTGGCAGGTACATGTGACAGAAACAATGATTTAATGTCTATTTTTGATTTAGGAAGCATCTTCCATATTATAATCAATTATTACTTAACTTCTAGAAGGAGATATAAAAATGTTTAGTTAGCATGCAAATGACTTCCAAATATCCTGAATCTCCTTGAAATTTTCATGCATGTTCATATACCTCTACTGATGGCAGTATAATGAAGAGCCCCTATCTAAATAATTCTAAAGCCAGTTGCTATTTCCTTGATATTCATAAATATTAATCCCCCAAACAGAATTAAAATGATATGCTCAAGATCCCTTAGTCATATTTAAATAAAATCCATGTAAATATTTATAATGAGCCAACAATTCTAATGTATAAATTGATTTAAAAGGATTTATTTATAAATTAAAGACAGAAATTACATTAAATACATTTATTTAATGTATTTAATTTAATGTATTTAAACACATTTATTTAATGTATTTAATTTAATGTATTTAAATCTATTCTATGAACAGATTTTTCATAGGTCAATGACAGGTAAACAGGGATAATCAAAGATAAATATGTACAGAAAGCTGATCCATCTGGAATTCACAAAATGAAATTATTTCTCTAAAACACAACAGGAGAAAAATAATCAAGGAAATAGTCAATAATCAAAGAGGAGAACTCTGACATCAAAGATTAAAATACCATAAAACAAGAATAAAAGATCATCATTATCATCATCATATGACATCATCATGCTACTGGGGATTGAACCCAGGGCCACTCTACCATTGAGCTACATTCCCCAGCCTTTTTTATTTTTTATTTTGAAACATGATCTCACTAAATTGCTGAAGCTGGCCTCAAATTTGGGATCCTCCTGTTTAAGCCTCCCAACTACTGGGATTATAGGAATGCACCATCTTACCCAGCTAGAATAAGCCATTACTAAAAGAAAACTTTTATGGATATTGGAAATGAAAAATATAGGCAGGAGAGCTGTCTGGTTTTGTTACTGCAGGGGCAAAAGTCAAAGACTTACTGCTTGTTGTGCTCTACAAAAATTCAGGAGTCAGGTTGGCAAGGAAAATAGGTTTATTCAAAACTGGTTTCCAGTAAGATAACATTCTGGTTCAAATCTCCATCTTCTGAGGGTTTGGAAGAGAGGAAAGCTTTTATAAAGGAAGAGGGGACAAAGTAGGACAAAAGGCAGGAGCTATACATATGCAGATTTAGTTAGCCAGAGAACATGTCAGCCTCAGCATTCTTGGCCTCTATCCTCAGCAAGAGGAAGTTTTTATTCTCAGTATGAGAAAGTTCATAAGTCAAAACAACTTGGAGCTTTTAATTTCAAATGGGTTTTTAGTTTCAACTCTGGCATGTAAAATGCTTGAAAGTCATTTGTCCTTACAACAAGAAAAATTTGAGCAAACTGAAAATGAAGGACTTTTCTTAAACTTATCAGAGAACTGGGATATCAGCATAAATAGCCATCTTCAGATTTGGAGAGAAAGGCATATCCAGAGACGAAAACATGAACCAAAGTCTGCTTACTTGAAGCAGAAGCCACTGGAGCCATAATCAGTAGGAACACTTAAATGGTAATTCTGAATTGTTGGAGGTTGAGTGTGGTCTAGTTTAAGAATGAGAAAACCCTGGGAGCCATAGTTTTAGGAGTGACACTGTAGGCATTCCTTCCAGGAGCTCTACCACATTCTCATGAGGATCCAAAGGATTCCCTCCAGTCTTCAGCAGGGCAGGTGAAGAATAAATGTGTGTGTGTGTGTGTGTATTAGTTATTAGGGATTGAACTCAAGAGCATTCTACCTCTGAGCTACATCCTCAGAGGTAAAGTTGCTGAGGCTGGCTTTGAACCTGCAATCCTCCTGTCTCAGTCTCCCAAGTATGAAGAATAACCATTGGGAAACATGCCCAGAAACTTTTCCAGAGCAGGGTTCTGAAACCTTATCTCAGTAGGAGGAAAGGAATTTTCTTTCCCTCCAACTTCAGCTTTTCTGTTTCACCTAGGAGGAGTGGAAGAGAATACAACACATATTTGAGAGACAACAGGGCTTCAAGGGAAGAAATCTGGAATAGCAAAGTGGGGAAAGAAATATGTGGGAGAGGGAAAAAGCTATCCCACTGGAGAAACACTTGTAAAGAACACATCCATAAGACAGGCCCACAAGACACCTGAGACTTATACTTGGGAGAGTGAGACAGGAAGATTGCAGGTTTACCGCCACCCTCAGCAACTTAGCAAGGACCTCAGCGACTTATGAGATCCTGTTTCAAAATAAAAAATAAAAAGGGCTGTGGGTGTAGCTCGGAGGTAGAACATCCCTGAGTTCAATCTCTAGTAACTCCCTCAAAACATGCACATGAGTGCAGACACACACATACACACACAGCAGGGGGTGGGGGAGTTAATCAATGGAGTTAAGAAATGGATGAGAGAAAGAAACAGTGCTCGAATATAATAGTGAATTAAACTGAACAGCTGCAAGAAACAAACAAAAAACAAAACTTGTGAGAATTAGCATACAGGAAGTGCGAAGTCAAGAGCAGAGACAAAAGATCAAGTACATACAATAGATGAATTTGAAGTCTCTGCTGCATACAGCTATAACAAACATTAAACACAACCCAACTTCTAGCTGGAGGAATATATACATCCTCACAGTAAAAGCTCAATGACTTCAATTCCTGTTGTCCAATAGAAGATGGCCAGCTTTCAATAAGAAATACAAAGAACATTAGAAGGCAAGAAAATAAGCCGAGTGTGGTGGTACATGCTTGTAATCTCAGTACTTGGGAGGCTAAGACAGGATGATGCTGGTTCAAGGACAGCCTCAGTAACTTAGCAAGGCCCTCCACAACTTAGCAAGACCCTGTTTCAAAATAATACATAAAATAGGGCTGTGAGTATAGCTTAGAGGTAGAATGTCCCTGGGTTCAATCCCCAGTAACCTCTATTACAAAGGCAAGAAAATAACCCAGTCTGAAGAAACAAAACAATCATCAGAACAAAATATAGATGTGACACAGATGTTGAAATTATAAGACAAGGAATTTAAAACAAATATGACCAATATGCTGAAGGCTCTAAAGGGAAAAGTGGGTAACATACAAGAAGAGATTAAGTAAGCAGAGAGACAGAATAAAAGAGAATCAAAAGGAAAGGCTACAAATAAGCACAGTAACACAAGGCTCATCAGTAGATTCAACATGACTGAGGGAAGATGTCGACTTGAAGACAGGTTAATAGGACTTCTGGAACTAAAAAGATAGAAAAGAGAAAACGGCAGGAAGGGAGGGTCCAAACAGTGTGGGACAATATCAAATAGTAGGTCATATACTCAATGGGCTACCAGGAGAAGAAAGAACAGAGCAGAAGAACTATTTAAAGGAATAATGGCCAAGAACTTTACAAAATTAATGACAAACATCTAGCCGCAGATCCAGGAAACTCAGAGAACACTAAGCATAGTAAGTGTGTGTGTGTGTGTGTGTGTGTGTGTGTGTGTGTGTGTGTGTGTGTGTGTTTGTTTTACTGGGAATTTTGAACCCTGGGAAATTCTACCTCTGAGCTATACCCCAATCCTTTTTTGTTGTTGTTTTGAAACAGGGTCTCACTAGGTTGCTAAGAGGCCCACTACATTGCTGAGGCTGTCCTTGAACCTGTGATCCTCCTGTCTCAGCCTCCCAAGTACTGGGATTATAATAGGTGTGTGCCACCACACCCAGCTCATTCTGAATATTTAAAAAATATACGCCCTAAGCACATCATATTCAAACTACAGAAAACCAAAACAAAGAAAATCTTGCAAGAAGCCACACAAATGCAAAATCTTATTCACAGAGGAACAACAGTAAGAATTACAGTAGACTTCATGTCAAAAAACATATAAAGCAAAGAGTTAAGAGAAAAATAAGCACTATCCATCAAAATTATCCTTCAAAAGTGAATGAGTAGCCAGGCATGGTGGCCCACACCTGAAATCTCAATACTTCAGAGGCTGAGACAGGAGGAGAACAGGTTCAAGGACAGCCTCAGTAACTTAGTGAGACCTTGTTTCAAAATAAAAAATAAAATAGGGCTGGGACTTCCTGGGCCCTGAGCGTGCAGATGGCGTCACCTGAAGCTTGAACCTCTGCACAGGAATATTGGAGACAATGGCCAAGAACAAATTAAGGGGGTAGAAGTCTAGGAATGTATTTCACATAGCCAGCCAAAAAAACTTTAAGGCTGAAAACAAAGCAAAACCCGTTACTACTAATCTTAAGAAGTTGGCATTGAAGCCAAGACTCAAATGATAAAGAGCTAGGAGTGCAAAGTGTTGGCTGCAGCATTCTCTAGAAAGAAGCAAGTTCAAGTCTCCAAGCAAAGGCACAACTTGATGCAGCTGACATTATTTCATTTGGATAGGAGTTAAACATTGTGAATGATGAGAAAGTTAACAGAGTGAATATAGCTTTTGTGAACCTACAGAAGGAACTTGCAAACTTCTCGAAAGGCCTTTCTCTGGAACCTCTTCAGAAAGAGCTGATTCCTCAGCAGCATCATGAAAATGAACCAGTTAATGTTGATGAAGCTACAAGATTAATGGCTCAGTTGCAATATAGTGATGGTATATCCAATTCCCCCCCAAAATCAGTAAATTAAATGTTTTATACAAAAAAAAAAAAAATAGGGCTGGGCATGTAGCTCAGAGGTAGAATGCCTGGGGTTCAATCCCTAGTTCCCCCTCCATATCCCTGGTTACCCCCCCTCCATACAAACAAACAAAAAGTGAATGAGAAATATTTTCTCAGAAATAAAATCTAAGCAAACTTATCACCAGATAAGTTGGCCTACAAGAAATGTTAAAGGAAGTTCTTTAAGCAGAAGAAAAATTAAAAGTCAGAAAGTTAGATTTACATAAAGAAAGATAAGGAATAAATGAAGATGAAATAAAAATATTTTTCTTATTAACCAATCTGAAAGGTAATTATTTGTTTACAGTGACAATATTAATAATGTTACTGGGTGGTTAGAGCACATGGGTATGTAAAATGGATAACTGCACTATCACAAGAAATGTGAGGGAGGAACTGGAAATATTCTGCTATAAAGCACCTGTATTGTAAGTGAAACTGTACACTGTTTTTTGACAATGGACTTAGATTAGTTGAAAATGTGTATTGTAAAATCCAGGGCAACCACTAAAAATGTGTAAAAAGAAGTATAATCAAACTTCTGAAAGGAAATAAAGTAGAAACGTAAAATAATCAAAACCAGAGAAAGCAGAAAAAAGGAGACAAGAAATAAATGCAATGAAAAGAAAAATAATAGATACATGATAGAGTTTAATCTGATTATATCAATCATTTTCAACATAAATACCCAAATACATCTAATAAATTACAGAGATTATTAGAGTAGATTAAAAACAAAACAACTACATGTTACCTATAAGAAAACTTTGCTTATTTATTTGGTATTGGAAATGGAACCCAGGGACATTCTACATCGAAGCTACACCCCCAGCCTTCTTTAGTTTTTAAATAGGGTCTCATTAAGTTGCTGAGACTGGCCTTGAATCTGAAATCCTGTCTCAGCCTCCTAAATGCTAGAGTTACAAATGTGCGCCACCACATGCAACTTTAGAAAACTCACTTTAAATATTAAGATTCAGATAGATGAACAGTAAAAGGATTACAACCTTATACCTATTAAAATGGTCAAAACACACACACACCCCTCCCAGAAACAAAAAGCATTGGTGACAATGTTGAAAAATTAGAATCCTTTTGCCCTGTTGGTAGGGCTATAAAATGGTACAACCACTGTGGAAAACAGTACAGTGATTCCTCCTAAAATTCAAATCCAAATTGTCATATGATTCAGCAATTCTACTATTGAATTGTTATGATTTAGATATAGATTGTCCCCTGAAAATGCCCATACATGGATGTTCAAAGTTGATATAATTAAATCATGAGGGTTGTAATCTCATCAGTGATGGATTTATTGGGTGTAATGCAGGCAGGTGAGGTGGAGCTGCAGGAGGTTGGTCAGTGGGGGTGTGGGCTCGGGGACTGTGCTTGTGTCTTAGAATCCGCTTGCTTGCTCTCTCCTTCTCTCTGCCTCCCATCACCAAGCACTGAGCTCTGCCAATATAACCTGGCTAAACATGGACTGAACCTCTGTAATCTCCAGAAATGTGAGCAAATAAATTTCCTTCTAAGTTGGTGTAGTCAGGTTTTTTGGGTCACAATAGTGAGAATACTGACTGAAACATGGATACACACACACTCAAAAGAAAATAAATTAGGATTTTAATGAGATTTTGTGTACCTATACTTGTAGCAACATCATTGACAATAGGTGAAACAATGAAGCAATCCAAGTGTCTAACAGTGGATGAACACATAAGTGAAATGGGGTATATAAATACAATGAAATATCACTCAGCATTAAAAAGGAAGGAAATTTTAACATGTGCTACAAAATGGATGAATCATGAGAACATTATGCTAAGTGAAATAAGCTAGTCATAAACAGGTAAGTATTGTCACTTATATGAGGTACATGGACTAGTCACAATCATAGAATAGAAAGTAGAATGTTGGGTGGCAGGGGCTAGAGAGGGAGGAGAAATAGGGAGCTTACTGTTTAATTGGTGTAGAGTTCTGGAGATAGATGGTAGTGACAATTGCACAACAATATGAATGTACCTAATGTCAATGAAATATACACTTAAAGTAGTTAAGATAATTAATTTTATGTAATGTGTATTTTACCACAATAAAAAAATTGGGGGAAAATATTGACAGAAGACAGCAAGACAGAGAAGAGGAAAAAAGAGTACAAGGATAACTAGGACACACATGAGGACCTTTCCAGGGACCATCAGCTGAGTTAGTAATATTTGTTATAGATTAGAACAATGACTTCAAAATTTTGAGTAGGAGCATCTCTTTATACACATGTATAATTTCTTTAAGATCTTTATGTATTATTGACTATGATTGAAATATCCTTTCATTAAAAAATCATATGCTGAGCCGGGCGTGGTGGTGCATGCTTGTAATCCCAGCATTTGGGAGGCTGAGACTGGAGGATCTGGGTTCGAGGCCAGCCTCAGCTACTTAGTGAGGCACTCCGCAACTTAGCGAGACCCTGTTTCAAAATAAAGAATAAAAAATAGGGCTGGGGGTGTAGCTCGGAGGTAGAATGCCCCTGAGTTCAATCCCCAGTACCGAAAAAAAAAAAAAAAATCATATGCCTAAGTTAGTTAATTTAGCAAAAAAAAAAAAAAAGGACAAGGAATGATATATCATGTTAATACCAATCAAAGGAAAGCTAGTGTAAATTGGGTGTGGTGGCACACACCTGTAATTATAGTACTTGAGAAGCTGAAACTGGAAGATCACAGGATCAAGGTCAGCTTCAGCAACATAGTAACAACCTGTTTCTATCTCCAAGCTATATCCCCAGTCCTATTTTTATTCTTTATTTTGAAACAGGGTCTAAGTTGTGGAGGGCCTCACTAAATAGCTGAGGCTGGTTGTGAACCTGGATCCTCCCATCTCAGCCTCCCAAGTACTGGGATTACAAGCGTGCGCCACTATGCCCAGCTGTGACACCCTGTTTCTAAACAAAAAAATAAAATAGGACTGGGGGTGTAGCTCTAAAGTAAAGTAGAATGCCCTCAGTTCAACCCTAGTCAAAAAAAAAAAAAAAAGAAAAAGAAAGCTGGCACAGATTAATTATACTAACATACTAATTAGCAATATTAATTTTAGATAATGCAGAATTCAGAACAAGGAAGAATATCAGGGATAAAGTAAGGTATTTAATAATGATAAAGCTGTCAATTTTTCAAAAAGGCATAACAATCCTAAACAGGTACGTACCCAACAAAAAAGTACCAAAATAAGACAAAAACAGAACTGTAAGAAGAAATAGGCAAAATTCACTATTATAGTTAAAGAGTTTAAACAACCTTCTGTCAATAATTTTTAGATCAAGAAGAAAGAAAATTAGTAAAGATACTGATTACAAAAACAACTATATCGATTAATTTGATGTGACATTCATAGACAATATATCCAGCAATTGCTGAATAAACACTAGACTAAGTTCCCATGGAAATTCACCAAAACTAATAACATCTGGGACATAAATATACTTCAACACATTTAAAACATCATATAGTATGTTCTCAGACAACAAAGGAGTTAAACCAGAAATAAGTAACAAAAACATAGCTGGAAAACCTGCAAATATTTGGAAGTAAATATATACCTAAATAACCTATGGGTCAAAGAGGGAGTTACAGTAAATCAGAAAATATTTTGAACTGAATGAAAACAAAAACACAACTTGCTGAAATTTCTGGGATGCAATAAATGTGTTTAAAGGGAAATTTATAGCATTAATGCTTATATTAGAAAAATACCTAATCTTCTACCTCATGAAACAAGAGCAAATTAAGTTTAAAGCAAGCAAAAGAAAGGAAATGAAAATGGGAGTAGAAATCAAAGACAATGAAAATAACAGAGAAAAGAAAACTAAAAGCTAGTTATTTGAAATGACCAACAAATTGATAAGCTCATAGTAGTGAGGCACCAAGGGGAAAAGAAAGAGAAGCCACACATTACTAATATGAAAGAGATGCCAATACTACCTATCTTATGAGCATTCAAAGGAGAAGAGAATATTACAAATAACTACATGTATATAGTTGAAAAGTTTGATGAAATAGACCAATTTCTTTAAAGATAAACTATAAAAATTCACACAAGGAGAAACAGAAAACCAGAATAGCCCTATGTCTATTAAAGAAAGTAAGTCAACAAGACCTTCAAAAATAAAGAAAACACCAGGCCCACACAGTTTCACTAATGAATTCTACCAAACTCTTTTTTTTATTATTGCTAACTTATTTTGGGGGGGTGAAGGATTTTTTTTTTATTATTATTGGTGCACTGTTATCATACATCTTTGTTAGGTACAAGCTGGTAAAGGCATACATAGACACATTTCTCATTTAACCCTTCCCCAATTCCCACCCCACTCCCTGGCCTTCCTTCCTTCTCAAGTTCAGTTTAGTGATTGACTTTGACGGGTTTTGTTTGTTTGTTTGTTTGTTTGTTTTTGTGGTACTGGGGATTGAACTCAGGGGCATTCTACCTCTGAGCTCCATACCCAGCCCTATTTTTTATTCTTTATTTTGAAACAGGGTCTCAGTAAGTTGCAGAGGGCCTAAGTAGCTGAGGCTGGCCTCGAACCTTCGATCCTCCTGTCTCAGCCTCCCAAAGTACTGGGATTACAAGCGTGCGCCACCACACTCGGCATACTTTGACATGTTTGTCAAAGTACATCATGTGCATCTACCAAACTCTTGATGGATAAATGATATCAACTCTCTATAATCTCTTTCAGATAACAGAAACAAAGATAACACTTCCCAACTCATTCTATAAAGCTAGTGCAATGATTTAAATGTGTTTCTTCCAAAATTCATACTGAAACTTAATTGCCAGTACAATTAATATTGAGGTGTAGCCTTAGGGAAGTAAGATTGAGTCATGAATATTCTGCTCTCATGGTTGAGACCAGCGCCTATTAAAGAGCTCCAGGTTGAAGGGAGGGCCTTTTTGCCCTTTCTGTCCCTTTTACCATATAAGGACAGACATTCTTCTTCTCTGAAGGATGCAGCAACATAGCACCATCTTGGGAGCAGATACTGGGCCCTCACCAAATGCTGAACCTGCTGGACTCCCAGCCTCGAGACCTGTGAGCAATAAAATCCTATTCTTTATATGTAAGGCTAAGGTATTCCATTAAAGAAGCACGAATGAATTAAGACAGCTACCTTTGTTTTATAACCAAAGCTAGATATTACCAGAAAACTATAATAATCTCAAAAACACAGATATAAAAATGCTTAAGAAAATACCAAATTGTTGAATAAATAAATGAGGAAAAAGAATAAATCTCCCCTGTAGAAGAATTCTAAAAAGTCTATATATACACTTTGCCCACAAGGAGATGAAGTATAACTCCCCAATCCATACGTGCGGGCTTTGTATAGGCACTTCCTTCTGAAGTGTACAATATGGAAAAGGGGAAAAAAGTAATTTTACAGTGAAGATACCCTGGACAATCACCTTTTTAGCCAGGTGAGTTAATATCACTAGGACTCCTTTAAGGTCAGCGGGTATGGTGGTGCATGCCTGTAATCCCGGTAACTGGGAGGCTGACAGGAAGACTAGTTTTACAGCCAGCCTCAGCAGCTTAGCTAGACCCTCTGCAACTCAGTGAGACACTGTTTCAAAACAAAAATTAAAACAGGGCTGTGGGTGTAGCTCAGAGGTAGAATGCCTCTGGATCCAATCCCAAGTACCCCCCCCAAACCCAAACAAAACAAAACAAAAAAAACTGTTAAAATTGTAAAAAAAAGAAAAAGAAATAAACATCTAAGAAACTTTCAGCCAAGAGAAATGTAATGAGACATGATAACCAAATGTAATGTGGTATCCTGGTAGTATCTTAGAAAATACACATTAGATAAAAGCAAAGGTATGTGAATACAGAATGGACTGTAGTTAATAAAAAAGTACCCATGTTGGTTAGTTAACTGTGTTACCTGTATCATACAAGATGTTACAGTAGTGGAAATGGTGTGGGATTTGTAGGAGCTCTGTAACTATCTTCATAATTAAATACTGCTAGAAAAAATATATGGCTAAATTTGTGCTGACTTTTTAAGAGAAGCCATTTGGTAAACAAAAATTAAGATGTCAGTACTCACAAGGACAATATGTGCAAAGTTTTCTACAGTTATAACCTTAAAACCAAAGAGTATCAAAAGTTTAAAGATGAAATAGAAAATATGTATCAGGCAATTCTATTAAAAGAAAAACATATAGTTATTTTGTTTTATTTTGCAGTAATAGGAATCAAATCCATGGCATTGTGCATACTAGGCAAATACTATACTACTGAGTTATATCCTTGCCCAAATAAAGTGTATAATAATGTCAATATCAGATAAAACAAAGTGAAGGGCAACAAGAATTAACCAAGACAAAATTAATCTTTCCTGATAGTAAAACAAGTACATTTTCTTGATTCTCAAATATACTTTTTTCACATTGTAACATCTCTGAAATCAGGTTGCATTTTATAATCCATGGTGTCTTAGAGTTGATGAATCACAATATTCCACGAGGAAGATAAATCATGACTCCTAATGCCTTAACACATGGCTTCTAAATATATAAAACAAAAAGAGTAAGAAATTCATGTACTGAACAAAGCTACAATTATACTTTCCTAGAAATGTATTTCCTTAGAAATTGATAGAATAAGTAGACAAAAATAGGTGAGATGCCACAGAATTTTAAGAATACAATTAGTAAATTTCATCTAATTGATATTTATAAACTGCAATGTCCAGCAAATTAACACCAATAGACTGATCATCAAAAATTAAGCATGCATTAGATAAGAAAAAGAATCTCAAATTTAGTATGTTGGGAAAATGCAGGGTCATAAGTAAGAGGAGCATAGAGGCTTGAGATTTCTTGAAGGACCAGATATATCCAAAAGGATTTCCCACCAGCAATCTGAGTCCCAATTTAAGTAGGTGCTTATGAATTTGGTACTCAGTTTCTGTGGTAGTGAGATCATCACATATTTATTTCCAAAATGAAGTAATTCAAAAGTACCCCATCCTTTGTCTAGAGTCCTTCCTGTATCTCAGTTTCTCCTTATCTTCCACATATGAGGGAAAAGATCTGACCCTTCACTTTTTGTGACTGAGTAATCTTACTTAGCACAATATTCTCCAGCTCCATCCATTTCCCTGCAAATGACATAATTTTGTTCTTCTTTATGGCTTAGTAGAATTCCACTGTGTGCACAGCCCGTAATTTTGTAATCCATTCATCTGTTGATGGACACCTTGTCTGGTAATTTGGCTATTATGAATTGTGCTGCTATAAACATAGATATGCAGGCACACCAATAAAATCACTCAATTCCAAAGAAAAAAGCACCCCAATACCTGAAATGTCCATCAGCACAGTTGTTGAATGGCTAGGAGACTGGTCAGGGACAAACTGCAATGTGAATATAAACTCACAAAAATAGCCAAGCCGTATTTTGAATATTCAAACAATTTCAGTGCAAAGGAAAAAGAGTTGTGATGGTATAGTCCCAAAGACTTTAGAATTCCTTCTCTGAGAAACTAACTCTCAAAGGCAAAAAAACTAATAGGAATACACTGTACTGGGGAGTTTTTAATACGTGTGTGTTCTGATAAGCGGCCTTTCGCAGTGAACTGCTAGTTTAAACAAATGACTTATATAAACAATTGAAGGAAGTTATAAAATAAAATGAACACAAAATATTCCTCCCATTCTTGTGTGCAGGAGAGATGTTTCAATTTTAGGGAAGTCATCTGACTTTTTCCTGACATCAAAAGCACTCATTAAAAAAGGTGTGCCAGATGTTAATGACGCACCTACCACAGCAGTGAGCTCAGGGGAAAAAAAAAATAGCTTTCTTTCCTTTTATCCTAAACGAAAATGCATCTCCCCAATAAGACCTCAACATCCCAGAGTAAAGAAGACAACATGTAGAAAGGTATTTCTGCTCATTTCCCATTTAGACTGATAAAAAGGAAACACTGATTTTGTTTCAATGTGTTTAATCATAACCAATTGTCCAAGATGTAGTTGAGAGAAAAAGAGCATTAGAATTTTTAAGATTCAGAAAACCAAATTCTAGCAGTTTTTATTTTTTTAAGCAAAAGAATTCAAGTAGTCCTAATCAAGACCTTTAACAAAACTACTTTAAAGGAAACTACAACTACTCAAATTTGTAAGATTATGAACTGAAGAGAAACTCTAAAAATTAGGAGAAAATCATCACTAAAATAGAATCTAGCTAAAACGTCTCTCACATTCATTTTACCAATTGAATGGGTCTACAATGCTCAGGTACATACAGTTTAAGGGGATACTTAGACAATAATTCTGGTGGCAAACAAAAATGATTTAAATACACATATAGCTAAGATATTAGGATAATATTATAGTAGTTATGAGACAGTAGAAACACTGAAAATGTTAATACTAAGGGAAAACATTTTTCAAAATGAATATCAAATTGTATTATACTTTTTATTTCTGGTGGTCTTTAAGCATACATCAACCTGGAGATACCCTTAATGCCAATACTATAAAGTGAAAACCATACTGATCTAGCACTGAAACTGTATGAAATCAAGACGGTAAGCAGCCAGATTGTTAGTTATTTCAGACCCAAATGATATTCTGCTAACTATGACATTATTGTACAATTTAACATCTTTTAAATATAGCTATCAATTAAAAGATATTCAGACATACTATCCTCCTTCTGGTGTTTTAGCACTGCATAATGAACTCTTTCTTTATAACAAAATAATAGCATCAAATTCAAAGTTAAGCTTGGTCTCTGATAATTTCCAAATCCACCTTTGTGCCCGAAAGATTATATGCAGGACTTTTCTTTTTTGATACTGAGAATTGAATCCAGGGGCATTCTACCTGTGAGTTAGACTCCCAGCTTTATTTTAATAGTTTGAAACAGGGTCTCACTAAGTTGCTGAGGCTGGTTTTGAACCTGCAATCCTCCTATCTCAGCCTCCCAAGTACTAGAATTACAGGTATGTGCCACCATGCCTGGCTTATATGTAGGACTTCTATTTAACTGCCAAACACCAAAAATTATCATTGAGGCACTAAGTTATTATCTTGACTTTATGAATTCTAGTCTTAAAATGCATGACTTTTGACAAAGATGAAATTAATATTTAACATTAAACAAACTATTTAGACTTTAATTATATGCCTACCTGACTAGAGCTATTTAAAATTAGAGCATCCATTTTAGCAGAGGACAAGAATAATGGGGACAAACTTTCTTAACCTAAAAAGACTAATGATCATAACCTTAGACTTATACACAGAGAATACCTCTACTTCCCTTTGGTGTAAAACTCTATTCTTTTCCATTCCCTTATTCTAAGTATTCAATAAATTATAAAGTATCCAATAAATCACAAATCTAGTCCTATCTTCTTTTGTAGGAACATTTGTCCATTATCTAATAAATACTTACCATGTATAAGCCTTTAAAGGATTTCCTTCCATTGCTACTACCTAGTTGAAGGCTTTAACCATCACACCTGACTTGGTACAAAACCCTAAGTAATATCACAAGGTCCTTATTTTCCTTTCTGAATCATTCAGCACACTCAACACATTAATCCTCTCAAAGTACTACTTGTTTCCTCATGTACCTGAAAATTGCTGAGGTCTTCCAACTGCTCAACAAATCCCAACACTCTGACTTGATATTAAATAATGTAGTCCAAGTCAGGCATGGTGGCTCACACTGGTAATTCCAGTACATGGGAGATTGAGAAAGGAAGATCACAGGTTTGCAGCCAGCTTCAGCAACTTAGGCCCTCCACAACTTAGTGAGACCCTGTTTCAAAAAAAAAAAGGCTGGGGGTGTGGCAGAGGTAGAATGCCCTTGGGTTCAATCCCCAGTGCTACCAAAAATAGTAATAATGTAATAATGTGATACACACAAACTTTCCTAAAACATATTCCTGAACTCATACTTCTCTAAACACTGGGGTAAAATGAGCTGCCTGCTATTCTCCAAATGCACTTTGAGACTTTTTATACATTTAAGATGCATCCCTTTTCTATCTTCATGTAAGCTGACCAATCTGGAATCACACACATTCTTCGGGCTCAGCTCAAATACCACATTGCCTTCCTGTCTGTCAAACCTGACAGAAATTAATTCTTCCTATTCAGAATTATAGTGGCACTTTGACACTCAGCATGGCTTGCATTACAATTATTTAGGTTCATAGTCCAAAACCTCTACCCTGGCACTGTGAAGAACCTTCCAGATTCAATAAATTGGAAATAATTGGAGTGACCATGCAATCTGATAATTACATACTCCAAAACTTCTGAGAGTGAAAGAAGATACTTTTGGTAATTACACTTGGACAACAGATGTACACCAAGATCATCTCAGGCCTACAAGATGCACAGCCATATTACCAAAATGATGTATCTAACTGGTCAATAAGTATGACCACAATACTTAAAGACCAAATCTGAAATTAACACCAAAAGGAAAAACAAATGATTTTTGTCTTGGAAACATTAAACTTGCTAAAGTCATTCAGTGAACTTTGAAATTGAAAAGTTAGGTTCTGACTTTCATGCTAATTAGTTATTTTAAGGTGAGTTACTTAATGGAGTCTCCAGATCAGCTGAATTAAGTATGTAGATTTCTAAGGTCTATTCTAGCTAGACTCTTCATGATTTTATATCATCTTCCCTAAGAAATTGTTATATAGTAGGGTCTCTGCCAGATAACTGGGAATCTCATTTACAGAACACAAGACTCGATATTTGGTTTGGTAAAACAAATATGTTTTAATTATGTTAAACATGTTTAATTATGTTTTAATATGTTTAATATGTTTTAAGTGTGTGTGTGCATGTGTGTGTGTGTGTGTGTGTGCATGTGCGTGCGCATTCTATCTTTGAGCTGTATCTCCTCAGACGAATGAGAATGATTCTACCATATGCTCCAGCAATACCTCTTCTGGATATCTACCCAAAAGATGGAAATCAAACTATCAGACCAACGCATGTGTATCTATGTTTATAACTGCACAGTTTACAATTGCCAAACTATGGAACCAGCCAAGATGTCCATCAACAGATGAATAGATTACAAAACTATGGGATATGTACACAATGGAATTTTACTCAGCCATAAAGAAGAACAAAATCATGTTATTTGCAAGGAAATGGATGGAACTGGAAAGCATTATGTTAAGTGAGATTAGTCAGTCACAAAAAGTTAAAAATCGAATGCTCTCCCTAATATGTGGAAGCTAGGGAGAAAATGGGACATAAGAGGGGCTCCAGATGAAGGAGAATCCTTAGGTGAACAAAGAATTTAACTTAACGGAAGGTGATGGGGGGAGCGAGGACACCCTAATGAACATGATGTATCTTCATGAACACATCAAAGTCAATCACTAAACTGACCGTTCTATCTTATTTTTATTATTTTGAAACAGAGTCTCCCTAAATTGCTGAGGCTGGCCTTGAAACTGCAATCTGCCTGTCTCAGCCTCCTAAACACTGAGATTATAGGTGTGTGCCACCACATCTGGCAGTTGCCAAATATTTTTTTTTTTTTTTTTCGGTACTGGGGATTGAACTCAGGGGCGTTCTACCTCTGAGCTATACCCCCAGCCCTATTTTTTATTATTTATTTTGAAACCGAGTCTCACTAAGTTGCGGAGGGCCTCACTAGGTAGCTGAGGCTGGCTGAGAACCCGGATTCTCCGGTCTCAGCCTCCCGAATGCTGGGATTACAAGTGTGCGCCACCACGCCTGGCTAGTTGCCAAATATTCTTAACCTATTTTTTCTCTCACAGTATTTTGTTTCAAAAAATAAAAATATGGGTTTAAAACTACCTTTTAACAAAGGAGAAACCAACAGGTATTTAAATATTTGTTTGTTTGTTTTTCAGTATTAGGGAATGAACCCAGGGCCATTCTACCTCTGGGCTATGACCCCAGTTCTTTTTTTTTTTATTCTTTATTTTGAAACAGGGTCTCACTAAGTTGTGGAGGGCCTCACTAAGTAGCTGAGGCTGGCCATGAACCTGGATCCTCCAGTCTCCAGGTTTAATTTCTAATAGATTTAAACTTTATTATTTGTCATTTCCTCCTAATCTTCAGACTTTTTCAATCCCATTAATTGCTCATATATAACAACCATTATCATTCATTGTGTAGCCTTATAAAACTTTATTACACACACCAGTATATACACATGTATAATCTTCCCTCCCATCTTTTCCCCAAAAGAAATCAGATGACATATTTTTCTGCAGTTTGCTTTATTAATAGTATATCTTGGATATTTTTCTGCTCACAGATATATCTTATTCTTTTCAACAGCTACCTAGTATTCCATTGTTTTCATGTATTTATTTCCTTATTGCTTATAGGGTTGTTTCTAGATTAAGCTAATCTAATATGAATCTTTAAATACTTGGTAACTAAATACATGATTATGGATAAAACTGTTTGATAAAATGGTATATGAATGTTAAATTATTCTTGAATTGCATTTTAAAAATTTATACTATTACAAAACACTAAAAAGCATGTCTCTTCATAGTTTAATCTGATGTTACAGAGCAGTTAAAAAAAGATAAATCTATAAGTACTGACATGTCTATAAAATATTGATTAATATAAAAAGTTTATATGTGAATGTGTTATATGTACTTGTATGTGTAAAACACATACACACAAGGTCCTTCTAATTCTTCAGGTCTCAATATTAATACCTCTTTGGGAGGACCCTGTCTACCCTACTGAAAATAATTCCCACTCTACACCCAATAATTTTTTTTTTTTTTTTTTTGCGGTACTGGAGATCGAACTCAGGGGCATTCTACCTCCGAGCTATACTCCCAGCCCTATTTTTTATTCTTTATTTTGAAACAGGGTCTCACTAAGTTGCAGAGTATCTCACTAGGTAGCTGAGGCTGGCCACAAAACCGGATCCTCCAGTCTCAGCCTCCCAAATGCTGGGATTACAAGCGTGCGCCACCACACCTGGCCCCAATAATTCTTTACCAGAGTACTTTTAAAATTTCCTCTAAGTTCACATAAATGCTATAAAATAATTATTTTATAAATTTAATGTTTTTTGTCTCCACTAAGAATATAAGCTCCATAAAGGCAGAGAATCATCTCTGTTTGTTAGCTATTTCAACCCTAACACTCAGCACAATGAATGCACAATTTTATATAGCATATAGAATTTTGCTCAACATATATTTACTGAATGAATAAATACATAGACAATGCTTGTTAAAAGGAACTAATTCTAGAAAATGAGATTTGGAAAGAGTTAAAAAGTTTGTCAATTATGCATTCTTATTTTTGACAATGAACATGTGTTATGTTTATTTAAAAATATTTTAGGGCAAGTTTTGTTTTAGCCAGTCTACTTAAGATGCCTTGCAATCTGGTCATATAAGATTATTTTTTTATTTTGAAAATTTAAATGATCTGAATGAATATTAAGTGGATTTTCGTTGTCAATTGAAAGAAAAACTTCAAACTTTGCTTCATGAAGTCAGCCTTTTACCTTCAATTCCATTTACTTTAATAATGACTACTAAATTTCCATGAGTGCTTTGCCTTTGCATGTTCTTTCAAATTACCTTAAAGTTATAGTATTTATAATTTACAAAATACTTTACATGCTATTTGCCCCTTAGAGGTGTGGTGTGCAGATTATTGTTTATAGATTTATTTTGTTATACATGTTATAGCAAATAACATAAAAATCATTAACTGAAAATATTTCAGTCTGTCTGGAAATAATATACCTAATTTGTTTGTTTGTGGTGCTGGGGATTGAACTCAAGAGCATTCTACCTCTGAGCTACACTCCCAGTCCTATTTTTATTTTATTGATTGACTGGTTGCAGTACTACGGACAGAACCTAGGGGCATTCTACCTCTGAGCTACACCCCCAGTCCTATTTTTAATTCTTTATTTGAAAACAGGGTCTCACTAAGTTGTGGAGGGCCTCACTAAGTAGCTGAAGCTGGCTATGAACTTGAGATCCTCCTGTCTCAGCCTCCCAAGTACTGGGATTGCCAAGTGTGCGCCACTACGCCCGGCTATTTTCATTTATATTTGGTAACAGGGTCTTGCTAGGTTGCTGAGTGCCTTGCTAAGTTGCTGAGGTGGGCCTCCTGTCTCTGCCTCTCAAGTACTGGGATTACAGGCATGTACCTCCAGGTCCGGCAATATATCTGTTTTAATATCTCAGACAGAAAAAGTGTTTAAAAATACATCTGATGTTGAATGCATATGTTTCTAAGACAACTGTATTTTACAGAGTATTTGGAGTGATAAGGAACCTAAAAGATCATTTAATTCCTTCATTATATAGAAAAAAAAATCACAGAATTTGAGTACCTGGTCAATCACACAGTTAACAACAGACAACAATGAGAATCCAAGCATGACATCTGGTGCACTTTCAATCTTAGAAAGTTCCTACACATGAAATTCATGATTAAGAGCCAGGTACAGTGGTGCACTCCTACTACAATCTCTGTAGTTGGGAGACTGAGACAGGAGGATGGCACATCAGCAACTTAACAAGACCCTGTTTCAAAATAAAAAATAAAAAGGGCTACGGGTGTAGTCTGGAGGTAGGAATGTCCCTGGGTTCAAACCCCAGTGCCAAAACAAGAGAGAAAAAGGAAAAAAAAGAATTCATGACTAAGAAGTCAGGTTACACCAGTTTCCTTGAGTAAAACTTTTCTTAAAGTTGTAATTATTGCCACAAAAAAGCAAAACACCCGATTAGAATTTCTCCTTTAATTAACACCAACACCAACTATTGCATATCCTAGTGCTTCACATTTAAAATATTCCACTAATGACTAATCATTTCCTGCAACTTAGCCAACTTTTAATCATGCCAGGCCATTAGTCACTTATTCCAGAACTTCTATTATACAATACTAACCTCAGATACTATATGGAATTTTTGACAAATGTTTCTATGTTTAAAAAAAAAAAAGTGTTGCTCAATATTTATCCTTATCTGCCATGGCCATAATATCCCAGAAATCATTTAAAAGGTTGGTAAAGTGTGAATTTCCTTTACTAAAAACAAGTTCATGTTACTCCCTTTCATCAACTCTTATTCCCTTACTGGAACTAAAAAACTGCCAATTGTTAGACTTAGTATGAAAGGACATACTTTATAAAAAAGCTTATTTCTATGTTTTTACATTCCAGTCTTATGTGATAATTCTGGAATCTATTTTTAAATTCAAACTGACAGGAAGAAAGACCAATAAAAAGTAAGTGGACAAAAAACAGATATTCCCCCTTATTTTTTTACTACTCTTAACATACCTGCATAATTTAAATGATAATGCTTTTTGAAAATATCATTCAATAATTACTAAAGACAAGCAATATTAATTTGAATTAAATAAAAATACTACTACTAATAATAATACTAATAAAATTAAGAGTTGCTATTATTGAAAATGCATAAAAATAAAGTTAAACATTAGTAGTTTTATTATGGTACTGGGAATTGAATCCAGGGACACTCTATCTGTGAGCTATAGTCTGAGCCCTTTTTATTTTTTATTTTGAAATAGTCTTGCTAAGTTACCACACTCTGGCCTAGAACCTGTGATCTTCCTCTCTTAGCTTCTCAAGTACTGGGATTACAGGTGTGTTGCCACTATGCCTGACTCAATATTTGTTTTTTTTTGTTTGTTTGTTTTTGTTTTTGCAGTACTGGGTATTGGACCCAGAAGCATTCTACCTCCAAGCTACACCCCCAGTCCTATTTTTTATTCTTTATTCTGAAACAGGGTTGACGTTGCGGAGCACCTAAGTAGCTGAGGCTGGCTGCGAACCTGTGATCCTCTTGTCTCAGTCTCCCAAGTACTGGGATTACAAGCATGTGCCACCACACCCAGCTTCACTAGTTATATTTTGAATATTTAACAAAGTATGTTTGAAACAAAACTTTCAAGTTCTACTTTCCAGTTTGGTTAGACATCCTTTTTTTTTTTTTTCTGGTGATGTATACAAATGTTTTATACATTTTAACTCTAATAAGGACATTTCACTTGTATATACATACAGTTACACTTCAGGTGAAAATCAGAAAAATTCCTCCTACAGAAGACCTTGTCAAAGTTGCTCAAACACACAAGGTGCATGAAACCAAGCATCATTGCAACAGATCTCTTTAATCTTTCAATAATTTACACCAGTGTGTTTCTAGTGGCTGTCTCAGAGGTGACTCATAGAGAAGTTAGCATACTATCTGTAGTGTCTAGTTCTCCTGTTGACAGTTCTCCTTAGCGTCACAGAGCACATTTCCTCCTATTCATACACCAGATCCAACTCTCTTCTCTTATCCCTGTACTTTTCACCCTCCTGCCCCTCTTTTGTCTTTTTCTTACCACTACTCTGCCTTATTAAATAGTAATAAGTGAAACAGACTTCTACTG
This sequence comes from Graphiurus murinus, assembly GCA_004027655.1. Classification (NCBI taxonomy): domain Eukaryota; kingdom Metazoa; phylum Chordata; class Mammalia; order Rodentia; family Gliridae; genus Graphiurus; species Graphiurus murinus. The sequence goes on from PVLC010000152.1 coordinate 206,060, forward strand.
ACCAGAAATAACTTAGAATCACAAACTACCAAGGCTAAAGGACATGCACTATGTAGTCTAGTAGTTGGAAGAATTTTTTTTTTTTTTTTTGATGTAAAAGGGCAGAGAGTAAATAATTATGGGTTTAGACAGACCGTTTAGTCTGTCTACTCACCTGAAAATGATCACTGACAGGACAGAGACAATCTGTAAACAAATGTGTTTGGCTGTGTTTCAATAAACAGAAAGTGAGTTAGATTTGGCCTGTGGGCCATTTACCAGCCACAGTGTAGTCCATTCTCCACTGAATATCCCTACGTAAGTGTTTTACAAGCTGCTCTTTGAGTTATTAATGGGTCTGTTAAAAAAAACAAGCAAACAAGCAAAGATGTTACAAGGCCAAAGAGACTTAGGAAATGCTACATGCAGACATGTTCCACTCTGGATTCACAACGCCAACGAATACAAAGGGAAAGAGGCTAAAAGTGAATCAGTTTCCATCATTCCTCCTTCCAGTTGCCTAAGGCCCTACTTAATTTCTGCAACACAATGAAACTCCTCTGATCAGTATTGTTTGTAAACCCTTACCTTCTGTCTATGATGTTACTGGCAGAAATTCATCAATGTTGTTTCTAAGTGGGTTTTCTACATTTCAGCACAGACTAAACAGTGAGTTTAATATTTTTTTAAAAACTTATATAAGAAAGTAATCATGATTATTTTAAAACTGTCAGAAAATATTACTACCAAAATAACTAAATATTGTTAACATGGTATGGGAATGTCTAAGTGTGTGTATATAATTTTTTAAAAATTAGACTTAGATTATTTGGTATATATAGTTTTGTATCATACTTTTCTACTTAAAATTATGTCCTGAAAATTTCCTGGTATCATTAAGTGTTCAAAGGCATGGGTTTCAATAGCTTAATAATTTTTCCATCATAAGGTTGTACTATAATTATTTTAATGATTTCCTGTTTGAGGACATTTAAATAATTTCCTATTCTTTTTCTCTTTATACCTATCTCTTTTACTTTTCCTTTACAATTATTAATGCTGACATTAATAGACTTCATCCACATTTGCTTCTTTCCTTAGGAAAAACTCCTAAAAGAATAATCAGTGCATTGAGTAAGTAATTTTAAAATGTAATGGTCAAAATGGTTTTGGTAAAGGATGTAACAATTTACACTTTCACTAAGAGTGACAGAAAGATATAAACCTAATCACTCTCAGGCAGACATTATAGATCTTTGAGAAGTACAATATTTGTTATATTTTCAGAAATATTCTATCATTATCTTTGCCTTGAAATATTTAAAATAAGTTTACAACATTATTCCATAGCTTGTGTCCTTTTAAATTTTGTTAAGGTAATTTTTTTTTTTTTTTTTTTCTGGTGGTACTGGGGATTGAAAACCCAGGGGTGTTTTGACTCTGAGCTACACCCCTAGCCCTATTTTAAAATAGGGTTTTACTAAGTTGCTGAGGCTAGCCTCAAATTTCTGAATTTTCCCTGACTCAGTCTCTCAAGTATTGGGATTACAAGTGTGCTCCACCATACTTGGCAAGATACTTTTAATATACAGAAGATTTTCACTTTATACTCTAAAATAACAATATTTCCCTCTGTATTTCATTTCACATTTAATAAAAGCAGATGGAAGCCAGGCGTGGTGGCACATGCTAGTAATCCCAGCATTTGGGAGGCCAAGACCGGAGAATCTGGGTTCGCGGCCAGCCTCAGCTACCTAGTGAGGCATTCCGCAACTTAGTGAGACCCTGTTTCGAAATAAAGAATAAAAAATAGGGCTGGGGGTGTAGCTCAGAGGTAGAATGCCCTCAAGTTCAATCCCCAGTACCACAAAAAAAAAAATAAATAAATAAAAAATAAAATAAAAGCAGATGGTCACTCTTCTATCCTCTTTCAATCTTTTTATGAATTTAACTTAAAATTTAACTTTCTCCTGTATTTTATTTTTATATCTTAAGGTAACCACAGAACTTATTTTTTCCAGATCTCCAACTAACTGTCCATGTACTATGTGATATGTAATCATTTCAATCCTAATATGTGATTTTACTTTATCATATATTCATATTGGTGCTATTTCTGTTACATAGGTTTATTTTTGTGTGTGTATGTGTGTGTTTACTACTAGGGATTGAACCTGGGGGCATTCTAACTCCAAGCTATACTCCAGCCCTTTTTAGTTTTTGTTTTGAAAGTGTCTCACTAGCTTGCTGATGTTCTCACTAAGTTGCTGAAGCTTGTCTCACATTGTAATCTTCCTGTCTCAGACTCCCAAGTACTGGGATTACAGGAGTGTGCCACCATGCCCAGCTGCCTAACATATTTTTTAATGATGTGCATAAGAGAGAGAATGTAGAGAAGATATACAATTCAGCATGATAGAACACATTCAATTAGAAATAATTTAAAGGTGGAACCAGGAATAGTGGTGTATACCTGTAATCCCAGTACTTGGGAAACTGAGATGGGAGGATTGCAGGTTCAAGGCCAGTGTGTGCTAACTTAGCAAGATCCTGTTTAAAATATATAAATATTAAAATATATAAATAATATATAATATGTAAATAAATATAAACATGCATATAAATGTAAATAAGTAAAAGGACTAGGGGTGTAGCTCAGTGGTAGAATGCACCTGGATTCAATTTCCAGAATTCCCAGGATGGAGAGAGAAAGGGACAGGGAGGGGAAGAGAAACAAGAATTGGTAAAAAGAAAAAACAATACACTATATATATATACACTATCTTTAAATAGACAAAATATAAGATGTTGAGATGTAAGTCCACAGAAGATAGTAGTGATTTAAGGAAACCAACATAAATTTTCTGACCTTAAAGAAAAAAAAAAGTTGGTCAAAAGTTTTTGAAAAAGATTATAGTGATTTTCAAGAGATTATTTTATAGAGATTTTCAGGAGAATATTTAGGAATGAAGTTTGGATAAGTGACATGCCTCTGAAGGAAGAGAATTCAGACTGGATAATATATGATGTTTTATAACTTTATTTAATAAAGAGAAAGTTAAGGGCTTCCAATTTTTAATAGTGTAAAAGATGCCACAAGACAAGTGAGGATATAATATCATCTATGTACAATATTCATTATGTATGATACGTAAAAGCATGAATTTATAGCAAGAGAATAGTCTGCAAAGCACATCTACAATAATTTTTTTAAGAAAAGTATGTAAGAAATGGCATGTGGATAGCATATTTCCTAAGAATACCACTCAGTTGCCTTTATATATGGAAGTCACAAGGTCTGAGTTTGATTCTGTTGAATGCTTTATTTGTAACAATGAGTAGGCTTTTTACATTTGCTTTTAAAATAATTTTTGACTGAGTGATGAACGTAATGTGCAGCACAGCAGCAACTTATTTACACATCTAGGCGTTGGCATGGTTATTCTTTTGTCAAAGTATTACTGTGGAGGAGTTTATCCAATAGAGTCAAGAACGAGCTTGGTATGGATTTTATTGCTGCTACAGTTACCTGCAATAGATCACAGGTTTCAAATTCCTCTACCTGTACACTACAATTGTTTTGCATTTGTAGCCGGGGGTGGGGGAGGTGTCTCAATTTTTCTGCTTTTCTCTCAGCTTTCAACCATTCCTGCATACCAATACCACAGGGATTTCTCTCCATGTTGTTGACCTTTCCCAAGCAGTAGAAAGCTTTTGTGACTCAGTGGTAGGCTCACAGTTGGAGCAGATGAATTCTCCATGGTAGTGGTTCAGCCTCAATCTTAGAGATAGGCCTTGTGGTTCTTTTTCCTATGACAACCCAAATCTGCTTCATATTTGTGTTGACCTTAGGTGAGAATTTCTGATTCCTCTCCCAGTAGTAGAAGACCTCTCCTTGGTATCACTATAGGATTCTAGAGCCTAAAATGATCTTCTGTTCCTCTTTCAGAGGTAAAGCATTTTCTCTTCTACTCTTCCCCCAGCAGTATAAAGGTTTTGCCTGTATCCTGTATTGAATATCCAGAGGGGTTCTCTCCACAAAAGCAGAGGGGTTTGGCCTCTAAGCTCCTTCCACAGACTTAGGAAATAAAATGGTTTTCTACCCCTCTCCCACTGGTTTGAGGCTTAAAGAAGGAACTTTGTGCCCATCTCTCAGCACAACAGAAATCCCCTCATCTCTAGACCACAACGATAGCTTTCTGGAGTGTCCTGCTTTGCCTTCTCCCTCAAATGGTAGTACCCAGTGGAGCGTGAGGGAAAAGTACTTGCAAACAAGTAGGAACTCCTTTTGTATCTGCGACCCCCAGATATTCCAAACTAGTCCATCTTTGCATTTAACGATTAGGCAATTTTTTTTTTTTTTTTTTTTTTTTTGGTGGTACTGGGGATGGAACTCAGGGGCATTCTACTTTGGAGCTATATATCCCAGCCCTATTTTTTATTCTTTATTTTGAAACAGGGTCTCACTAAGTTGCAGAATGCTTCACTAGGTTGCTGAGGCTGGCCAGGAACCCAGATCCTCCTGTCTCAGCCTCCCAAATGCTGGGATTACAAGCATGCACCACCATGCCCAGTTAGGCAAAATTTTTAAAGTTTACTTCTGCCCTGCCCACTTTTCTGGCAGCCATCTTTCTCTTATGCTATGCCAAAGTGAAACAATTCATATGACCCCATTCCTTGTGGTGTAGGGGCTTGTCCTTTTTGGAATTTATGTTACTTGGCTGCTTTGTAAGCTTAGCTCTCTGAAAACTTAACTCTCTGAAAAAAGAGAAGTTATGATTTTGTAGGTTATAAGCTTTTTCTTGTGCTGAGAGAAGGAAGTTCTCTGTATACTCTTTATTATTTATTTATTTTTTGTGGTAAGGGGGATTGAACCCAGAGGCATTCTACTTTCAAGCTATATACCCCAGTCCTATTTTTTTATTCTTTATTTTGAAACAGGGTCTCACTAAGTTGTGGAATGCCTCACTAGGTTGCTGAGGCTGGCCCTGAACCCAAATCCTCCAGTCTCAGCCTCCCAAGTACTGGGATTACAAGCATGTGCCACCACGCCCAGCTTCTGTATATTCTTTACATCTGAGTAAAAGTAGAAATCTTATTCCACTTCAATTCACCTTCCTTTTCTATGTTTGAAAGAGCATCACCATTCTTGGGGTGCTGAGGTAGGAATATCTCTCCACACCAAGAGTTTGACACTAGCCTGGGAAACACAGTAAGAACCTGTCTCAAAAATAAATAATAAAACAGAAAACAAAATTACTAACATAATACTTAGTTTTCTTCTTATAATCTATGTATCATTACTGTATTTCTGATAAGGTTACTAGAAAGTTTTACCAGTCCATAAAACATTGTTCTCAAAAAGAAAGCAGCACACAAACTATAATTACACCATGTAAGCATTTTCAGAAGAAATTTCAATTAGGATTGGTTTAGTGACCTCCTAGCACTGCTGACCATTTTACTATTAAAGCTAGACTCATAATGATAATCTCAGACACAAATATACTGAAGTCCTTTCTCTTAGTTTTATGTAAATATACCCTGATAACCACAAAGTTTACTAAGAAAAGTGAGTACCATTAATAAAAAGAAATAAGACCACCTACCTTGTTGATTTTGCTAGTGCCTTATTTGCTAACTGTACTCAAGCATTTTGCCAAGACGGAAAGGCAACATGCTTCTACTAAAACTATTTCCAATGAACAGGGAAGGGGACAATTACAAACATAGAAAGAAAAAAGCAGTTCCATATTTTATGCTATTTTATAACAGTACTTGGGTATATTTCCTAAAAATAGCATATAAAAATCCTATGTTATTTTAGTGAAGGGCCAGTGTCATCTTTGCCAATTAACTTCCCTGCTCAAGCTACAATTATCAGAGAAATTCCTCCTGGAACCACACTAGTACCTGACTGTATTTGACTCAGATAAAAGATCAGATATCTAAAGTAGAATATTTTCATTCATTCTTGAGAAATGCTTGAAAAGAAAAATTCTTTAGTCATTAAAAGACAAACAATGTACCTAACAGTTACCCTTATCAATTTAATACATAACTCTTTTTGTCCAATAATTTAACTTTTAGTAATTTAATATGAAAAAGTCAACACAGCATTGTTCATAATAGAAAAGAGACAATTTAAATGTTAGCCAACAGGGAATCAATTATATAAGAGAATGCATGCACACACACACACACACATATGCACATATATACTATTCAGCGATAAGCAATGTTTATGTAGATCTTCATTTGTTGACATGAACATATGTCCATAGCATGCTGTTACAGCAAGAAAACAGGAAGTTATAGAACAATATATGTATCTGTATGCAGTATCCCCTGGGAGTAGGATTTGGAGTATATGTGAGTTACCAATTTATTGCTTCTCAGCTCCAAATTCCAATTTCATTGCCCACTAAATAAAAACAGCTGGGCCCTTTATATATTTTTCCTTTGCCACCTGGCACATGTGTTAAGATTTCTCCATGTAAGGCACTGGAGATACACTGCAGAAGGGGTTTCTTTCCTGGCTCCAATGTGTTGCTCTGGCAGGCTCTTATAGCCAACAGCTTTCCTAAACACCCACCCCTTGAGTGAATGTTATGGTGTGGAAATAGATTTGTCCCCTGAAGTGCTTATGTATTGATGTTCAGAGTGGGGTTGTAATCTCATCAGTGGATAAATCCATTGTAATGAACTCATTAAGTGATAACCTAGGCAGGTGGGGTGTGGCTGGAAGAGGCGACACACTGTGGGTGTGGCTTTGGGGACCACACTTGTGCCCTTGAATCACCTTGCTTACTCTCTCATGCTTCTGGCCTCCATGATGTAAAAGGAGAGCTCTTACTAGCTCCCTGCCCCATGCTCACTCACTCTCTCTCTCTGCCGGCCAGTACCAATGTAACCTGACCTAATATGGACTGAATCCCTGAGATCTTTAGAACTGTGCACAAATAAATCATTCTTCTGCTAAATTGTGTGGCCAGAGTTTTTGGGTCAGAGATGAGAATGCTGACTGAAAGAGTGGCCTTGCAACAGAATGTCTCTAGTAACACAACCCACTACGAACAGTATTCCTCAGAACCTAGAGAGTAAATTTTGAGCAAGTTTTTCTGTTGTTGTTGCTTTTTGGGATTTTTTTATGTGGGTTTTGTTTTGTATTTTTGTTTTATGGGATTGAGCCCAGAGACACTCCACCATTGAGCTACATCCCCAGCCCTTTTTTATAATTTCTTTTTTTAATTTTGAGATAAGGTCTTGCTACTAAGTTGCCCAGGCTGGCCTCAAACTTGTGATACTCCTGCATCAGCCTCTGAAGTCATTGGGATTACAAGTGTGCACCCCATACCAGGTTTTGAGTAAGTTTTTGACAGCAAAACACCAACCACATCAATTCTTCTGCCATTCAGTAAACTACAGCCATACTCTCTCCAACAATCTCTAGATCTCAGCCCTAGGGGGGCCTTTTCCTAGACACTCTGTCTTGACCTGGGGTTGTAGTTGCTTGCTATAGCTACCAATTTTATGATTTTTAGACCTTTATTTCTTACTAGCTAATTCTTTGTTATTCCAATCCTATTATAGTTAATGATTCTTTACATTAAGCTTTCTCTGCTCAAATTACAGTGGTTTCTCTATTTGACTCTGACTAATACAGGGGGGGATATTTTCCTTTGTATTTTTCAATATTGACTGTATTTTTAATAATACAAATGGGGTTTTTGGTGATAATCAGAAGGCACATTATTTTATAAAATTGAAGAAAAGTTCGATGGGAAATAAACATTAAGAAATTTTTCTTTACAGAGCAGAAATATAGTTGTGAGATTAAAAGGACCAATTCTAAAAGTGTCAATTTGTTTAAGACTTATTTTTGCTCTAGTTTTTTCTTAATATTAGTTTCTTTTCAACATTATCTGACATTGTTTCTAGATAACTTGAAGTGATAAAAATGATTCAGATTATCATTTTTTTTTTTTAGTTATGACATATATTGGCCTTTACAAACAGGCTAACAATCATGAGGTACCTTGGAATGTAGTTCCTCAAACATATAATTACCTCCTTCATCTGACTGTTTCAGCCCCTCTTACCATGGTCAAGGATTATCAGTTGGGCTCCAGCTTGTGTATTTCCAACATCATTCTCAGCAATGCACTGATAGAACCCTTCATCTGATTTCACCAGACCCAAAACTTGAAGATTATGTTCCTTCTAAGGAAGAAGAACATACATAAAATTTTATGACTTAATTAAAAGACATGAGCTCAAAATCTCAAGAATATATTCCTTCTGGGGATAAAAAAAAAAGTAAAATTTTATGATTCAATTATCGAATATTACCTATTTACCTGTTAACTCAATTTTACATTAAAGTACTGGCAAAATACTGACTTAACTGACTAGAACAGAACATATTGTCATTATCAATTAGCAACTTAATACTTATGGTTTTGGAATGTCATACTCTATTTGCAAACTTATATCTTTGCTTGGAAAAATATCTGGCAAGCAATATAATGTGACTGTGGGTAAGTCTGAATTTATGAATTTAAAGTACTATTTGCTTCAGATTATCTGTAATAACGATAGTTTTAGTAGATTAGATTACCATAAATTAAATGAAAGAGTAAACATATGAGCTTTCCTTAAACTATAAAGCATATTGCAATATTGCTAATGGTATCATAAATATGGTTTTAAATTTTTTTTAATGGTGTGTAAATGTTGATAAAAATGCTAATTCAACCATAATAGGTTGCTTTTAATGTTAAATACATGAATTACTTTTTGCAACATGAGATTATGCATTTAAAAATAGAAAATACATACCTACTAAAAATGAATTACTTCTATGACAAGTTTGTAATGAGAAATTAAGTCTTTAACAACTATAATTACTTCCAATCTTTTTTAAATGTCATTATTAATGCTTATTATTACTAAAACTTAAATGATATTACTAGATAGTATCTACTAAGCATTTGATGTATATATAAAATAAAAAGCAACAATGGCTGAGAATTCTTAAATACATTTAATACTTTTCTGCATTTACTTAAAAAAATTTTAATTAATACATAAAAACATAAAAGTTGTATATATGAATAGAGTACCACATAATGAGGCTTTTTTTTTTAAAGACTCTTTACTGTTGTCACAATTGTTGGACACTAGGTAATCCTTATTTTGAAGGATCTGGGCATCACTATGTGATTCTTGGTAAAGTTTTTTTTTTTTTTTAATAGTCTTATGTAATTGATTGATGTTTTTCATCAATCAATTACATAAGAAAAACATCAATCAATTACATAAGAATAGAGAGCTGGGAAAACACGCGCGCATGTGTGCACAGACACACACACAAACACACAATTTCCCAGAGAATGATGGCTGATGTTTAAGAGTACCAGGCTGGGTACATGCACGTAATTCCAGGACTTGGGAGGCTAAAATAGGAAGGCTAAAAGATCACAGTTTTGAGGCCAGCCTCAGCAACTTAGCAAGACCCTCAGCAGGCTAGGGAGACCCTATTTCAAAATAAAAAATAAAAAGGGTTGGGAATGTAGCTTGGAGGTAGAATGCTTCTGGCTTCAATCCCCCGCATGCTATACCTCCCACAAAAGAGTAGCAGATTGTTGGTGAACTTTAAGCTAATTAGTTCAGTCACTGATTTGCTGTTATTTCATATAAGCTAGGAAAATTCTTCTGGGCTCAGATTTCTCATCAGCCAATGAAGAACGTACATTCTATGCAAATTTTTCTATAATTTTTCCTTCAGTTACAGAACATAAACTGATACATATAAGATAGCTGGTCTTATGGTGATAATACTTAAAAACATTTAAAGTTTCAGAAATAAGTGTACTTCTTTGAAAATACTTACTACAATCTTAAAGTAATCACTTGGGATAACCATATCCCCATTCTTGACCCACTTCACAGTTGGAGTTGGTTTCCCAGTCACTTCACATTCAAATACAATATCCATGGATTCATGAGCATATATATTAGCAGGTTGTTTCAGGAACTCAGGTTGGGCTTTAAAATAGAAAGGAAATAAAGATATTAATGAAAATCAATACAGTTATTTATATTTTGACCTATTAAGATATTAATAAAAAGAAAAAGCCCTATTTGAAGCAAGATATTAATGAAATTAAGAGAATGAAATAGGTATTCATATTTCAGCCAATTTTTTAAATCACAGAATTCACAGGATTTTTTTTTTACTTATTATTTGAAGTTCTCATATATTTTTTATAAAAGCATATGACAAATATATATTTAAAATACATGTTATGAATACAATATCTTTTAAATTAATTTTCTGGTATAATTAACTGTTATATAGATTTGAGTTTCTCTAGCTAATTACTTTTTATTTTGGTGATACTGGGGAATTGAACCCAGGGCCTCACACTTGATAGGCAAGCACTCTACAACTGAGCAACATCCCCAGCTCCTCACTAGCTACTTATTGAGAAATATTTCTATACTGAAGAAACTGAAAATATGAAAGTTACAAGCTGTCTCAAGATGAATTTAACAACATTCCCTAAGATTTATACCATTTTGGAAGAGCCACAATTAATATTCAAAGAGTTGAAAAGACTGACATGGTCTTCCTTTTCAGTCAGCTTAATCAACAAAAACAATAACAAAGTAAAACAAATGTAATAGAGACCTCAAATAGTTCACTTACATAATGCATTCCTACTAGTAAAGGATTAATAACATTCTTTATTACATAAAATGGTTTTTAAAGAGATAGGGTCTTTTGGGAAAAGGTATGTATACATGAAAAACCCTGAATATTTCAATAACTCTTTATCCCCAAAGATGTAAAATACTGACTTATAAACAACAGATTCAGCTAGGTATGGTGGCACACACCTATAATTCTAGTACTTGGGAGGCTGAGACAGGAGGACCACAGGTTCACGGCCAGCCTCAACAACTTAGCAAGACCTTGTTTAAAGAGGGTGGTGGTGGCTGGGAGTGTAGCTCTGGGTTTAAACACCAGTACCAATAAATTAAGAGATTTTTCATTAGAAGGGCTGTAGTAGATCATTTAGTCCAATTTCCTAATTCTGCAATTTCTTAATACAGCATTCTTCACAAAGGGTCTTACTGATCCCCGTTTGAAAATTTCAAATGACAAAGAACCCCCTATATCATAAAGCAACAAGCTCCACTGTAGGCTAGTCCTATTAAATAGCAACAATGACAACAGCAGCTATATTTACACGTAAACCAATATAGCCCCAACCTGCTGGGATTTTTATTGGAATTATGTTGAACTTGTGGCAACTTGACATCTTAACGATATTAAGTCTTCCTTTCCATGAACATGGTTTATCTCTCTAGTTATTTAGAGAGCTTTGATTTCTTTCATCAATGTATTATAGATTTCAGTAAATAAATCTTATTCATACTTTGGTATTTCTCTGTGTATTTTAAGAAAATTTGGAGCTATTGTAAGTAGTACCTTAATATGGAGGAGGGTGCTGGGGACTGAATTCAGGAATTAGCGCATGGTAGGCAAGCTCTCTATCACTGAATTATGCCTTCAGTTCTAACAATTTTCTTTCTTTCTTTTTTTTTTTTTTGGATTTCCAGTTGTTCACTGCTGGTATGCAGGAGTGCAACTGACTTGCCTTTTATCCTGTGGACATGTTAAACTCACTTATTAGTTTCATCAGCTTTTGTACAGACAATTTGGGATTATCTACGTAAGCGATCATTTTGTTGGTGAAGGCTGAGTTTTATTTCTTCATTTCCAATTAGTTTTTCCGTTAAAAAATTTTTTTCTTGCCTATTGTACTGGCTAGAGAGGAGCAGGCCCTCAGAAAAAGTCCAAACTAGCTATATAACTTAGGTAAACGAAGAATAAGAGTATTGAGACCACACAGAACCCCAGGCAGACAGAATTTCCCCAAAGGAGGGAACAATGTATAATCTTAAGAACCAATATTCACAGTAGTGTTAAGATCCAGAAAATATAAGGAAAATCTAATATGGAAGTTGAAAATCCTTCCTAACATTGGCTCACCATTTCTATTTATTCTTTTGTGAATCATCTATACAAGTACTCTACCATTTTTCCAATTAGTGTTCACAATTTTTATTTACATATAAGAACTTTTAACAAAATGCCAGTTATCAATTAACAGCCTCTCGGCTCCAGATCCACTGTTCCTTTAAAAAATGAATGCAGACCTTTGCCAACGGGTGCTTTGTTAACAGAAGGCATTGGGGCAAGAACAGCAGAGCAAAGGGCTTATTTTTCAGGTTGGGCTGTGCTTTTGTTGTTGTTCCACCTATAGCATGGCTACCAGGAAGCCTGTGGGAGATCAGTGATGATCACTTTCCAAATGTTTCTCCAGCTTACTCCACCAGGTGGTTTTCTGAGTACCAGCTCTGGCCCACAGCATTCCACTGATCAGGGTCTAGCACACCAGCTCTGACTCATGACACTCTTGTGGGCAACTTTATGCTCATCATTGGTCAAGCCTATACCATCCCAGCAGGTGGTTTTCTGCCCCAACCTGGGCCTGTGGCATTCTAGCAGGTGATTTCCTGTGGACCAGGTAAAAACTTTCTCAACAAGACCTCAAAAGCACAAGCAACTCAAAGGAAGATCAAGACATGGGATTGCATTAAACTGAAGAGCTTCTGTGCAGCAAAGGAAACTATCAAGAACCTCAACAGAAAACCCACAGAGTGGGAGAAAAGTTTTGCCAGCTACTCTTCTGATAGAGGACTAATATCTAGGACATACAGAGAACTCAAGAAAATCACAGCTAAGAAAACAAATAACCCAATCAAAAAATGGGAAAAGGATCTAAATAGACACTTCACAAAACAAGAAATACAAATGGCCAATAAATGTATGAGGAAATGTTCCACATCATTATCAATCAGAGAGATGCAAATCAAAACTACCTTGAGATTTCACCTAATTCCAATCAGAATGGCAATCATCAAAAACACGAACAACAACAAATGCTGGCGAGGGTGCGGAGAAGTGGAAACCCTAATACATTGTTGGTGGGATTGCAGATTAGTGCAACCACTTTGGAAAACAGTATCCTCAGACAAATGGGAATGATCCTACCATATGATCCAGTAATACCACTTCTGGGTATCTACCCAAAAGAATGGAAACCAAACAATCAGATTTATGTGTATCTATGTTTATAGCTGCGCAATTCACAATTGCCAAACTATGGAACCAGGATGTTGATGTCCATCAACAGATGAATGGATTACAAAACTATTGGATATATACACAATGTAATTTTACTCAGCCATAAAGAAGAACAAAATCATGTCATTTGCAAGGAAATGGATGGAACTGGAAAACATTAGGCTAAGTGAGAATAGTCACAAAAAGTAAAAAATCATATGTTCTCCCTAATATGTGGAAGCTAGGGAGAAAGTGGGACATAAGAGGGACTCCAGACAATGAAGGAGAAACCTTAGATGAGCAAAGAAGGTGACTTAACTCTGAAAGTGATGGGGATGGGGGAGACACCCTAATGCACATGATATACTTTCACAAACATATCTAAGTCAATCACTAAACTGAACTTGAGAAGGAGGGGGGGGTGGGAATTGGGGAAGGGTTAAATGAGAAATGTGTGCATGTATGCCTTTACCAGCTTGTACCTAACAAAGATGTATGATTACAATGCACCAATAAAAATAAATAAATAAATAAAATAAAAATAACTGTGATACCATGTCAGGATAGTAACAATTATCCAGTCAGTGGTCACATTTAACTAACTGGCTTATGTTTTTAAAAATAACTTTATTTGAATTATGCAAATAAGATGCATTCACATATTAGTTTCTTAGAATTCTTTTAATCCATAGGTTCCTCCTTTATCTCCAATCTTTATAATTTGTTTGTTGAGACACCAAGTCATTTGTCCTGTAAAGTTTGCTGCAGTCAGTCTTTTGCTTACTGCACTGCCATGGTGGTATTTGACATGTTCAATGTAGACTCTTGGAGTCAGCTCATTATTTTTTCAAGACTCCTTTATAGGCAGTTCCATGTGCTTCCATCATAAGGTTCCTGTAGTGAATGTCTCTCTTTTTGTGACGTTGTCTTTGATAATCACTGCCTACCAGGAGTCGCAAAATAGTAATATTCTTACTCTTTCATTTCTTTATATCCCCTCAATTATTTAGTATATTCCCTCAATTAATTATTAGTATAATCTTTCAATTTTCTGGTTATCCTAATGTATAAGTATTATAGGAGGGCAGGATAAATGCTTGATCCTTTCCCTTTACTTAGTTTTCAAAATCATGACCTGGCTTTCTAATACTTGCTGTAAGGTGATCACTGAGGGTTTTCCTTTTAAAAAAGGAAAAAACCTGAGCTGGGTGTGGTGTCGCATGCTTTGTAATCCTAGGACTTAAGAGGCTGAGACAGGAGGATCACAGGTTTGGAGCTAGCCTCAGGTACTTAGTGAAGATAACCTCACTAAGGAAGAGGTAATGAGAACCTTGATTCATAGCTGGTTGGTCAGAAGTTCTGGAGACTTGGATTTGTGACTGGCATCTAAAGTAGGGGACAGTCTTGTGGGATGGAGCCCTCAACCTGCAAGTTCTGACACTATCTCCCAATGTCCATCAATAGGTAAATGAATAAACAATTCATACAATGGAATACTTCCTGGCAAAAAAAGGAGAAATACTAGAAATTATCATAAAAAGATAATCAAACAGGTATACAAATATATATGTACAAGGATGTCCAAAACAGTGTTACTTAGAGTATTGAAACATTAGACACCACTAAATATTAATTAGGAACCTGGATAAACAAATGAACACACTGAAATACTATATAGCAGTGGTCACCAAATTATAGTTCATTTTTATGAATAAATTTTACTACAATGTAGCCACACTAATTGGTCTAGGTAAAGTCAATGCTGCTTTTATATTATAATGGCACAGTTGAGGACTTACAACAGAGATAGCTAGGCCTGTAAGACTGTAATATTTATTATCTGGTTCTTTAAGAAGATTTGATGCCTCCACTATAATGCCACTATATAATGTAATTGGTATATCCTCACATAGAAAGATACAATCATGAAATGCAAAAGAAAAAACATACAATAAACAGAATGAATAGTATCATTTCATTTTTATAAAAACTTAAACTTGTTTATGGAGTAGTCTGAAATATATAATTATACAGTTAACAGCAATAATATTTCTGGGTGATGAGTTTAAAGGTTACTTTTATTTCTCCATACAAAAAACATTTTGGATTTTGTGTTTTGCTGAGGTAAATGTCAATTATCATCATCTGAAAAAGTGGTAAAATTGTTATCTTTATAGTATGAATTTACAGACCAGAGAATTGATTTTGTAGCCTTATTTCAAAAGTTTGAGTGTATATAATTCCCTGAACCATAATCCAATCAAAACCAGTAAATCATTAAGCCTCTTATGAGCTATCCAACTTCTCATCTCCAAAAGTGAAAAATTTGTTCTTCCTAAACTTGTTTTCTATTTATCAAACTGCTACTGGCAAACTTATTTTTCACTCCTTACCACTCATGAAGGTTCACCAAGCTGATCTAGCATAGAAAATACTCTTTGTATTTTTCCATGATTTTTGAGAATTCCACACAGCAACTGAAAAAGATAATTTTAGCTCTTACAAGTTCAATAAATTATTGTATTTGCTGTTCAATATATGCTTGAGCCGTTTAATATAAAGCAGAGTCAATTCTGGTGCAGTCACAAAAAAGGGAATTGTCTGAAGAATTTTAATACAATAGTTATACTGACTTAAAGTTGGTCTCCTTTTTGTTAACAACATGCACTAGACTTCTAACCAACACCAGTGGAAAATACTCCTCTCAACCAGAGCAGACTATTCATACCCTTAATTAGCTGACCTATTGATGTTTCATGAAATCCATGTTTTAATGTATGGGATGGGAAGAGATGCAATGAGATATGACAGAAAACAATACATCTCACACAGCATGTGTAGTTATTGCTTTGTAAAACTTTTGTTTCAGAGACAGACATGCAGACCTATATACTGGATCATAGCATAAAATGCATTTCTTACTATCCGTAGTAGTTTAAAATGTTTAAAAGTCACTGGGAGAAAATAAAGACATCATTGAAATGGTGTAATACTGCATAAAGAGTACCTGCCTAAGAGTTCTGAGCTTTTATTTTGGGCTTTTATTTCAAGTATGTTTTGTGATTTGGGGGAAATCACTTTTCCTTAAAAAGATGTATGACATAATATATATGACAATACTTTCTTGTTAATAGAAAAGATATTTAAGGAACTTATCAGGCATATCCACATAATGTAAATGTGGCAAAGTATGGATGATACCATACTTTGGGAATAAAATTAAAATTGCTTAATGTTATTTCTACCATAATTAAATTTCTTGGCAAGTCAAAATAGTTCATGATTCTACTACCTTGTTCTAATCTTTTAAAATGCAACAGCAACTATTTTCAGCTTCCTAAGAAAAGGATTTGAGAGAAAAATAATTTGGGAACTTTCAGAAGCTCTATCAATCAGTGGATTCGTAACAATGAGTACGGAATCAATCCAGGTGTCCATCATCAGATGAATGGATTACAAAACTATGGGAAATACACACAATGGAATTCTACTCAGCAATAAAGAATAAAATAATGTCATTTGCCAAAAAAATGGAAGGACCTGGAGAATATTAAGTGATATTAGCCAGTCACGAAAGTGAAGGGACATATGTTTTCTTTAATATGCACAAGCCAGGAAGTAACTGGGATACCAGAGGGACTCCAGATAACAGAGGAGAAACCTCAGTGGAGCCAGAGAAGGGAGGGAGAAGACTGAGGTTCATTATTGGAAATAGTAATATCAACTGTGTGTACATAAGTGAAAATTCCAATGTCAGTCTCAGTACTCTGTATGAGAAGGGGAGAGAGGGAGGAGGGGCACTGAGTACTGTGTACATGTATGTCAAGGTCAACATGATTTACATTATGATGTGAGATGATAATGCACCAATAAAAGCACATAAAAATGTCAAATACCATGTTTTCCTTCTACTTTCTGCACAAAAATCACTGAAATCAATCAGATAAGAATAAATCTCATAGTCATAATTGACTCATAATATTTCAGCTCTTATCATATTAGGCTAGAAATGCCTAATTACTTCTCTGTATCACTCACTGTATCCTTGTACCCACTGTGCCCCATATGTCATTTGTATCTCCAGTGATACTGGATTCTGCCTTCTGCCTATTTGCATTAGGTACTAAATAGATTGCTTGAAAATTATATTGGATATTATTTTAAGATATCTAACAAAACCCTGTACTACTTATTAACAAGAAAAAAGATCAAAACAGGGAATGGAGAGGTGGGATATGGAGATTCTATTCTCAGCATGCTCAGCTTTTGCCAGTGGTTCTATGAATCTGTTTTAAGTATCTGGCTTCCAAGTATGATTTTGACTGAGTTGTCTGTCCCCCTCCAGACACTTCCCCCCAAAAGTCTGAAAACCACTGACATGATCTTAACCTAAGGTATTTCTCTGAACAAAAATACTAATACCTAAAATCTTTGTTACCACTACAATGGGGATTGGGAAAAAAAAAAAAAAAAACAACAACAGAATATGGATTTAGTTTCATCAGTTATCCTCAAAATTTAGATTACCAGTTGATGTATTTAGCTTTCAGGTAAGTTGAGGAAATCATGCTATACTGAAATAAGATATTCCTGTTGAGACCAGATGGAGTAAGATACCGTAACTGTGTGTAAAGCAGGTTTACTTGAAAGTGGCACTGATAAATACTCAACAGTAGAGGTGGCACTGAGTAACTGAGGAAGATATCTAAAATCAGAAAAAAGTCAATTCCAGGTATTTTCACTAGGAGAAAATCATTCCATTTCCCATTCTGGAGCTTCTCAGTTCAATTTTTACTAAGAAAGGAGGCATTTTTAAATTCACAGAACTATTCCACTTTCCCTGTTATTTCTAATTCTATCATTTCTTTAATAAAGAAAAAGTAAGATATTAAAAGAATAAAGAATTCAGTATATTTAATATGAGAATCTTACTAACAATATGACAAACTACTAAAATTCTTCTTGGCTTGATTCTTTTGATCAAAAATGGTGAATCTGATGCCCTTTGATGTAAATGAAATATAGTTAAATAAAACTAAGGCAGTAAATATTATATGGAAGTCATTCTCTCAATAAGGTTGGAATATATAACAGATTCATGAAGAGATAGCTAAAGTTAATGAGTAGGAGACCGAGAGAAAGCTAATTAAGGAGAGTTTGAAATTCTGAGGTCAAGACCAATAACCTAAGAAGAAAAATGCCAAGTATGATAGTCAAAACTTTCACCCTCATATTGAAATCGTTATGCTCTTTAGATAAAGAAAGAAGATTTACTAATACTTTAGTCTCTTGGCTCCCTTAGATAAATAGGAGCCCAGCACGCACAGGCCAAGATGAGAGTCCAAGAAGCTCTCCAAGGCAGAAGCAATGCAGCATGACTGACTTGGCTCATAGACAACAAAACATGGAGCCAAGGGTCATCTGATAGTGGTGGCATCAGACAAAATCAAAACAGAAAGTCATCTGAGATGTCAATCTGAATGATCCAAAAAGGAAGCAGGATCCAGATAAGGAAACAAAAAGGAAAGCAGAATTAAGTGAAGAGGCCCCAGATGGTAAGGAAAGATGCTTTGAACTCCAGGGACACTCCCTGAGGCACATTTACTGAATGCCTACAACTTGCCAGGCACAGTAATGACCATCTTCCTCACAACACCATTACAAAGAAGGCATTCTTATCCCAATTTCACAAATAAGGAAAATGAGGTTTACATAACCTGATTAATTTGCCAAGATCATGCCATATTCCTTCTGTGAGGTACAATGCTGACTTCTTAGTGGTCTTATAAAACCAAAGATTCATTTCTGTATCATAATATCTGCTTATTTGTCCCAAAGTTTCTTATTCATTAGGATCATTTTGCTAACAGGAAATCACAATGAAGTTGAGTTCTTATATCGTATTTTGTCTAATGCACAAACAGCATACAGGCAGAATCTTCAGGCATGTGAATGGCTCTTCTATGATACGATATTTCCATGGTCAGAAATCATGCATCTATTTTATACAAATGTAGTTTCTAACTTTACATCATATTTCATTTGATTTCACATGGATATTCCTGGTCTTGGATAGAGTACCTGAAAGTTCTTCTCTGAAGATGGTGAATAACCACGGTATTGAGGCTACTGTAGTTCAAAATAAATTTACATAACTATAAATATTTTTAGCCTGTGAAATGTGCAATTTATCTGAAAGCTAACATGATCACTGACACAATAAAAATCTAACCAACCTAAAATGATTCAAGTCCCAGTATAGAATTATATAACACAACTGCAAAGAATTTTCCAATTTATTGTAATGTTTTAAAAAGGTAAAAGCTTATTAAATGAAATTTTTAAATATTCTGGATACAGGTAATATACTCTAAGAATGTATTACAATCTACTCTCCAATATTTTATCTAGAGATGAGGAGAATATGTTCTGAAGTTCTCAAATGTCAAATATACAGCATCAGGCACTACACTAGGTTCTAAGGATCAAAGGTGGACAAGAGCCAGTCTTGCTCAAAAGAAACTCAGTTAAGATAGAAACTTAAAAAAAAAAAAAAGCAAATATGATACATAAAACAAGAAAGATTTACACAAGGTATATGTGTGTATATAATCAAAGAGAACCTAATGAAATGAGACGGGCACAGGGTGAATCCTAGAGATGAGAGTAAGCAGGAGTCAGGGTTATTGAGGTAAGCCAAGCAAGGAGTAGAAGAAGGGACATTAGAGATAGCACAAGCAAAAGAATTTCAAGGTGTTTATAAGCAGTTAATGGTTGCCCTTAAAATTAAATTACCTTGAAAGGCAATAGCAAGGATGGACTCATCAAACTCAGCACTCCAGTTCTCTCTGTGCTTGGAGCTTGGAAAAAACATGACCCCTTCAAGACAAGTAAGCATCTAATATTATGAAAATTACAGAGAAAAACTTTAAGCGGAAGATTTAAAAAAGCTTCCAACTAATTGTTTTGAGATAATTTTCAAAAGAAAATCAAAGGATATGACCCAACTTACACTTACAACCTTATGACACAAATCATACCTCTTACATATTGCTTTGGAACCAATTTTTCCTCATTTAATATGTCCAAGTGTTTTATCTTGCCATGTTGTCTTTTAAAACATGATATTTTTTTTGGATGCATAAGTGTTCTGACAAGTAGATAGACCATAATTTATTTAACCAACTGCCTATTGGCCATTTAGATTTGTAATTTTTCTCCACTAAATATGTATCATTGCAATAAACATTTGCATACATAAATCCTTGCATACATACCTGGTTATTTCATTCAAACAAATAACTAGCAATGCAATTACTGGTCAAAGGATGTTAAAGTTTTAAGAGTTTTGATCAGATTGCCAAATTGCCCTTCAAAATGGCAAATCAACTTGCACTAATACTAGCAGTGTATGAGAATCCCCATTTTATTGTAATTTTGCAAAAGTGGGTCATTATTTTTAAACTCTACCAGCAGAAAAAGTAGGCTGTGCCTTGCCTTCAGTTACTCCATGTTGTAGAGAGCAGCAGCTTTCTGGCTCTGCCCTACCCTGGTTACTCCATTTTGAGTACAAGTGGTAAGACAGAATGATTTGGCATCTTGTCTGTGAAAATAAATAGCCACCAGATTTTAGATACACAGAAGTTATTGAGAAGAACAAACACTACCTGCATAGCACAATTATAAGACACAGACTGATAATTTATTTGTGCTAATAAATTACCATCTGTGAACTTACTGAATTAAACCAGAGGAAGATAGACACATGGATTTATCAAGATATAACAGACAATCCAAGCACAGGAGTTTATCAGAAACACCAGACCAACAAATGATGCACCCCCTCATCTGAAACAAATAAAAGGAAGGGTACCTTGGACTCTGGCACAACACTGACCTGTCACCTTATTACAGACCACCAGGTGATGGTTTATTCATCTCAACATCAAGTTGGCCAAGCAAGAATTTCCAACTCAGTATGATCCCTCTGTTATCCTGGTCTTTTGCTTGACAGTTCACCCCTCATCTGAGGACCTGTGGTGACTGTGGTTTTTTTATTAACTCTTTGCCCTTGCTCTTCCTATCCTTCCCCCCCCCCCCAGAACTGGGGATTAAACCCAGGGGCATTATACCTCTGAGTTATACCCACAGCCGTAATTTTTATTCTTTATTTTGAAACAGGTCTAAGTTGTGGAGGGCCTCACTAAGTAGCTGAGGCTGGTCGCAAACCTGCAATCCTCCTGTCTCAGCCTCCCAAGTATTGGGATCACAAGCATGTCCCACCCACCCAGCTCCAATTTCTTCTATATGGAAGTCTATGAAAAAGAAGTTGCAAAGTAAACTATTAATCGCAAAATAACCACAAACAACAAATTATTATAGTTACCATATTTAGCAATGTCAATAGTTTTATTCATTCATTCAACATTTATTAATAATTTATGATAAAAATTAAAACCAGTCCCTATTGATAAGGGCCATAATCTAATTGTGGTCCAGGGATACAAAGAAATCAATGAAAAATACTACTGGTAAGAAGCTATTTTAAGAGAGCAATTATGCCTAAGGATGAGGAAATTGTTAACAATAGCTTCACAGGGGGTTGGGTGAAAATTGTAGTTGAGGGTGAGGGGTTTTCCCCTAAATGCAGTTTGGTAAAGATGACTGAATATTCATCCCAGGTTTAGGTGGAAAGTAGCAGAAGTTTAATCCTTATATTAACCCATTCAACTAATAAACTAAAACAGAGATTAGGCAGTCACAAAGCTGTGTATCAGAGCTTAGACTGGTTCCCAGGCACCCTGGGTGGAGACTGTTCTTAATTAGTTCTCTGTGGTGACTCCCCAGTAAATAAACTTTCCAGCACTGATTATGAAGGGTTTGACTGTGCTTTGGACATATGCCATAATGAGTTTGTTTTTTACCCCGAGAGCTCCAATAAGCAGAATGCTGTGACTGATCATTATGAAGAGATGTGGAGAAAAGGAGAGACCAATGTCTTAATGTGGCTAGAGGTAAGTAGAGTAGAAGAGTAAGAAAAGTAGAATAGCATTAGGCTGTGGCTTTAAGAAAGAAGGCAGAGTTTAAAGTTATAGATTATTTATAGGAATTGACAATGTCCAGAGAATGGCTGATTTAAAATTTATCAATTTATTCCATAAAACACAAATGGAAAAATTTCTTTTTGAATAGGGGGAAGGGAGATGTGTATTATAGACTATTACAACTGTTTCATGAGAAAGGAAAAATTCCTACTTAAAAAACAACTCATGACCCCGTTTTAACTGTTATCAACAATCCAAGATGACAGGAAATACACACTGGGCTAATTCACGTCACAGCATGTGTAGAAAGCCCAGGAGTTAATGATAAGTCAATACATTTGAAATATTAAACAGATGAAGAATGAACTTATAACCTTTTCTGTATTAACAGTCACTATGGCATTTCCTATAGCTATAACTTCTTAAAAAATAACAGAAATCAGACAAGTATGACTATATTTACATATCTCCAATTATTTCTCATAAAGTACTTCCCCCATTAGGGAGGAAAAAAACACAACACTTTCAGCTATGAGGCAAGGCTCAAAACAGTTATCCAAACAGGCTTTTATATGTAATGACTTCTTGTCCATAAACAATTAAAAAAGAGACCTCATGTGGCACACATCAACACACAGCTTGAACTGTGACTACCACTCAGATTCAGAAACAGAACACTAATACACCAGAAGCCCAGCTAACAACATTCAGTCATTACTCTGCACTTCTCCAAGAGTAGTCACTAAACCAGGCGTGGTGGGCACACTCGTAATCCCAGTACTTGAGAGGCTGAGAGCAGAGGATCCGGGCTCGCAGTCAGCCTCAGCTACTTAGTGAGGCCCTCTGCAACTTAGTGAGACCCTGTTTCAAAATAAAGAATAAAAAATAGGGGCTGGGGGTGTAGCCTGGAAGTAGAATGCCCCTGGGTTCAATCCTCAATTCCACAAAAAACAAAACAAACAAAAAAAGAGTAATCACGAGCCGGGCGTGGTGGCGCACACTTGTAATCCCAGCATTCGGGAGGCTGAGACCGGAGGATCCGGGTTCACGGCCAGCCTCAGTTACCTAGTGAGGCACTCCGCAACTTAGTGAGACTCGGTTTCAAAATAAAGAATAAAAAATAGGGCTGGGGGTATAGCTCGGAGGTAGAATGCCTCTGAGTTCAATCCCCAGTACCACACACACACACACACACACACACACACACACACACAAAGAGTAATCACTATCCGGACTTCTAAAACTATGTATTAGTTTTGCCTGTTTTTAAATTTCATTAACTGGAATTATGCAATATATAATCTTATGTTTGGCCTCTTCCTTTCAAGGGTATTTGTGAGATTTACCCATGTTGTCTTTCAGTTTTCATTGCTGATAATTTCCACTGTATGATTGAAATACTACTTGTTCACTTGATGTCTGAACTTTGATGGACATTTAAATTATTCTCAGTTTTTATTTACTGTGAATAAAGGAGGTAGAACATTATTGTGCATGTTTTGGGGTACATATATTTATAGATTTTTGATAATTACACTCCTAGGAATACCACTGTATCGTATGATATTTTTGTGTGCAGCTTTAATAGATTCTTTCAAACAATAATTGAAAGCAATTATATCAGTGAATACTATATTACTATCAGCAATTCAAGTACCCAGTGTTTCTCATCCTAACTCCTGCTATTATTGGTCTTTTTAATTTTACTAATTTTAGTGGAGAATAGTGGTATCTCATGGGTTTTATCTGTAATTCTTTGAAGACTGATGATGATAACCACTTTTCAAATACTTAATAGACACCTGGAGATCTTCCTTGAGGTAGTTTTTTGACCATTTTCTACTAGTTTAGCTGTCTTTATTTATATTACTTATCTGTAGGAATTCAAACCTAATCAAGAGTTAGCAAATGTTTTTCATAAAGGGCCAGACAATACATATTTCAGGACTTGTAAGTCATGGTGTCTTTGTCACCTACTCAACTCCTATGCTGTAGCTTGAAAGTAGCCATAGTTGATACAAAAACAAGTGGATATGGCTATGTGTCAAAACTTTGTGAACAATAAATTCTGAGTCTCATAAAATTTTCTTATATTCCAAAATCTTCTGATAGTTCTCACCCATTTAAAGATGTTTAGAAATATTTTCACCTTACAGGCTATATGAAAGCAAGCAGTTAGGAAGATTTAGTCCAGACTATGGCCTGTCATCTCCTGGCATACATAAAGACCTCTGTCAAATCATATGTAAGTCTTGTCAGGAGTTTATAAATGCCATTACTAGTTGCACAGAACCAATTTTTGGCTTTGTGAACACTCTGTTTTAAATTTTTAAAATCACATTAACTTTTGCTCTTGTCATTTCCTTTCTTTGTTCTTTGGTTTAAATTTGCTATTTTTAGCTTTTTAGTATTCATTGATTGACTGACTGATACGGAGAACTGAAACCAGGGTACTCTACCCCTGAGCTACATTTCCTAGCCCTTTTTATTGAGACAGGGTCTCATTAAGTTGCCCAGGCTAGTCTCAAACTTGTATTTCTTCTGCCTAAGCCTCCTAAATCACTGGGATTACATGTATGCCCCACTGGGACTAGCTTAAGATTAATATTTAAATCACTAATTTTGAGCAGTTTTTCTTTTCTAATATATGTACTTAAGCTATAAATTTCCTTCCAGGCATCCCACAAGTTTTGATACATCATATCTATATTAATTCACACTATTTTCTAATTTTCATCCTTATATCTTTTCTGACTCATGGATTAAAAATTATTCACTTAATTTCCAAACATTAAAAGATCTTCAAGTTAGTTCCCTTAACCCAAGTTACTTTTTTTGTAATTAGTTCCAACCTTAATTCCATAGTTGTCAAATCCATAGAATTTCAATTCTTTGAAATTTAAGATTTGTTCTATCGTATCATAGGTATATGATATATTTTTATAACAATATCATAGGCACTTTAAACATAGATTCTATTCATTTGTTTGGTGCAGTATCATAAAAAAGTCATTGAGGTCAAGTTATTAATTGTGTTGCTCAGTTCTATATTCTAACTATTTACAATTTTACTTTGTATTTGTTTGGGTCTGCATATTCTATCATTTACTAAAGTGTGTTAAAAAATCTATCACTATGATTACAGCTTTGGCTACTCCTGGCTGTTGTGTCAATTTTTGCTTTTCACTTTTTGAGATTATGTTATAGGGTACATAACCTATGTAGAATGTTTTTATTTTCCTGGTATGTTAATTCTTTTTAAATATTTTAAGCTTAAACTTTGTAATTTTTAATTGAAAAATAAAACATACATATTTTTGGTATAAGTCATAATGTTTTGATGTACATAGACATTATAGAATGTCTAAATTAAACTAACATATCCATTACCTCACATGCTTTATTTTTTTGTGGTGAGAACATTTAAAATGTATTCTTTCAGCAATTTTCAATATGTTATTAGTTATAGTCATCAACAGACCTCCTAAACTTATACCTCCTAACTGAAATTTTGTATCCTTTGGCCACCATCCTTTGACCAAACACACTATCCTCTGCTCCTTATCCTCAGCCATTTTGCGC
The DNA here is from genome assembly GCA_004027655.1 of Graphiurus murinus. NCBI lineage: Eukaryota > Metazoa > Chordata > Mammalia > Rodentia > Gliridae > Graphiurus > Graphiurus murinus. Next base: position 231,866 of record PVLC010000152.1, read on the forward strand.
TCTGCTGCTATGAATTTAATTTTTAAATTCCACATGTAAGCCAGACAATTCATAATGTGCCTTTTCATGCCTTTCCACTTATCATAATGTTTTCCAGGTTCATCCATGTCTTTGTAAATGAAAAGACTTCCTTCTTTTTTAAGGTTAATGAATATTATCTGCGTGTGTGCATGTGTGCATGTGTGGGTGTAAAATACATTTTATTCATTCATCCGCTGATGAATAGTTAGGTGAGTCTATGTCTTGGCCATTGTGATGTCTCTGCAACGAATGTGGAAATGCAGATACCTCTTTGACTTAGTGATCTCATTTCTTTTAGATTATGCCTGTAGACAGAATTACTGTATCATATGATAGTCCTATATTTAATTTTTTAAGAAATGGAACCTACATAGTGTTTTCCATATTGGTTGTACCAATTTACCTACCCACCAATAGCATACAAGGTTTCCATTTTCTCCACATCCTTGCCAATAGGTATAGGTGTGTGTGGGTGGGTGGGTGGGTGGGTGGGTGGGTGTGTTTTAATGGGGATTGAATGCAGGATCATTCTACCTCCAAATTACACCCCCAGCCATTTTTATCTTTTATTTTAAACAGAGTCTCCCTAGGTTGCTTAAAATCTTGCTAAGTTGCTGAGGCTGGCCTTGAACCTGCAATCCTCCTGTGTCAGCCTCCCAAGTACTAGGATTACAGTCATGCACCCTCATGCCCAGCTCCTCTAATGTCTTTTTGATAACAGCCATCCTAACAGGTGTGAAATGATATCACATTGAGGGTTTAATTTGGATTTTCTTGATTAGTGATGTTGAACTTTTTTTCATTTACCCGTTAGCTATTTCTGTGTCTTCTTCTGAAAAAAATGTCTTTTCAAGTTCTTTGCCCATTTTTAAATTAAGTTGTCTTCTAGCTCTTGAGTTGTTTATTTTGGGTATTAACCCCTCATCAGATCTATGATTTGCTAACTCGCTCCTATTCCATATCTTTTTTCTTCACTGTTTCCTTTGCTATGTAGAAGTTTTTCAATTCTGTGTAATCCTGTCTATATTTGCTTTTGTTGCCTATGTTTTTGGGATTCATATCCAAAAATAGTTTTCCTAAGGTCAATGCCAAGATGCTTTCCCCCTATGTTTTCTTTAGCTTTGTTTCAGGTTTTAAGTCTTTAGTCCATTTTGAGTTGATTTTCACATATGGTGTACGGGTCCTAAATTTATTCTTCCAAATGTGACTACCTAGATTTCTCCTAAGCACTATTTATTGAAAAGAATATCCTCTCCCCATTGTGTATTCATGGTAACAAGAGAAGCAGGAGGACTCTACAGGCCTTTTAAAATATAAACCTCAGATGTCACACATCACTCCTGATCAGAATCACTTCAAGCCACCCAGATTTAAGAACATGAGACACAGACACTATCATCCATTAGGATGGTGAAAGATTTTGGAGGCTATGTTTTAAAACTCCCATTATCTCTTTCAGCAATTTCTTGAATTTCCACTTCTTATTTGAAAAGCATATTCTAAAAGTGTTTTTGATATGTTTTTGTGTAGCATACCTGAGGTCTTACATGATGAGAATTTTAATTATGTCTTACATTTGGGATGCATACAGATCTTAAGCAGATTCAATGTTCTTTTCCTTTAACATTTTGCACATGCCCTTTTAATCTAAAGTTTTCTACAAGTTTTGGGGAGGGGTAATGAGGATTGACCCCAAGGCATTCTATCTCCGAGCTTTCTGTTAAAGCTCTTTCTGTTATTTTTTATATTTTTCTGTTATTACTCCAGCGCTTCTTGTTATTTTTCACTCTGAAACAAGGTCTTACTAGGTTGTCGAGCATCTCACTAAGTTGCTGAGGCTGGTGTTGAACCTGCAATCCTTTTGTCTCAGTTTTCCAAGGTACTGGGATTATAGCCATGGACTGCCAGGCACAGCTTGCAAGTCTGTAACTCTGAGAAATTTATCTTAATTATTTCTTTAAACAGTTCCCCTTCATTTTTTCTTTCCTCTAAGATTCCTATTTATCTAGATAGCTTTTCCATATCTACCTTTCAAACTTCTTAGGTTTTACTCTATTATTCCATCATTCAAAGCTGCATTCTCAGGGAATTCCCCAATGTCACCTTCTAACTCATGAGTTTGATCATCAAACTGTATATCTTCAACTATCATCTAGATTTCTTTTTTTTTACAATTTTTCATACCTAATATTTCTACTTGGTTCTATTTTTATGTTTTCTTGTTCTTGCTTCATACTGCTCATTTCTTCCTTATATCTTTAAATATATTTATCATGCTTTTTTTTTGGATGGTGCTAGGAATTGAACCCAGGGAAATTCTACCTCCCAGATATACCCACAGCCCTATTTTTATTTTTTTATTTGGAAACAGGGTGTCAGTAAGTTGTTGAGAGTCTCACTAGGTGGCTACGGCTGGCTTCAAACCTGCGATCCTCCTGGACCCAAGTTCTGGGACTATAGGCATGAGCCACCACACCCAGCTTATCATGCTTATTTTAAATTCCTAGTCAGTTTTTCCAATAATTCTCCATGAGATAGTGTATGTTATTCGCTTAGTTGCCTTCTTTGAGAGTAACTGTAACTCAGGTAACTAGTCTGCCTATAAGCCAATATCTCTCTAGAGTACCAGCCACTGTTTGCTGACATGTATACAGAAAGGGATAATGGCATAAAGCCATATAATATATAAATGTATTCAACCTGGTGAACTTAAAAAAAGGATGAGCCCCAGAGCAAAGAGCCCCAGGGACCTCTAAACCACTCCTGTTTATTACAATTTGCTGGGCATTCCACAGGCAATAGTTTCATTATAGGTTTCACATTTAGACTCTTAGAAAGTCAGTCTAGGAACAAAAAGCTCAGTGGGAGAGTACTGCATGCACAAAGTCCTGAATTCAATCCCAAGCACCATAAGAAAATATTTACATAAAATAAAAATAAATAAACTCTTAAGAAGGAACAGCACAAGGAATACATCCTTCCTAGGTTGAAATCTACCAATCAGGGAGTTTGAATAGGGTGAGAAGAAGAGAGAAAAACGACCCACGAAGGGCAGTTAGGCCATACCAGTTTTTATCAAAGCCCTAGTAGACCTCTGGGAATGATACTGAGGCCTGGTTCATTGCTGCTCATTTTTATGATGAAAGGACTGGCAAAGATAATCTCAAGGCCAACGCCAGTGAGAACTCAGTGGCTGCCTCCCACTCTGTTTCCTCACTGCTACCTCTAGCAGTCCTTAGTCCAAGAATGTAGCCAACACTCCCATAATATCACAGTCCACTCACTCATCAACACATACAGGTTCAAGATCACCTTCAGACTCCTCTATTTCCTTTCCACTCCTCTGGTTTCTTCAGAGTTGGTTTTGGGAAAGGACTAATTTGATAAGACTAGGACTAATTTGATAAGAAATGGAAACCAAACAAAAATTATGGTTTTATCAAATTGTAGAACTTTTGCTCAATTTCAACCATTCCGAATCCAGTTCAGAATTGTAAGAAAAGCCAAATGAATAAGGAGTTAATACTTTATAGAACATCTTGCTACCATAAAAGTTATTCTAGTGTTTGATGAGTAATAACACTTTCTAATTCTTTCTAGTTTTATACAATTTGAAAACACATCTTATTTTGGCTTTTCCCCCTAACTTTTCATCAATCATAAATTTATAAAGCACTGTAAATTTGTATGTGAAATTTTTTCAAAAATTCCTCCTCTATAATTATTCACCTCACCAAGATTACTAACCTCTATATGGTTTTTGTTTGTGTGTTTTTGTTTTGTGGTACTGGGGGTTGAACCCAGGGGTGTTCTACCTCCAAGCTATACCCCCAGACCTTTTTTTTTTTTATTATTTTGAAACAGTGTCTCACTATGTTGCTGCATCTCGCTAACTTGCTAAGACTGGTCTCAAACCTGAGATCCTGCTGTCTCAACCTTCCAAGTACTGGGATTACTAGTGTGCACCACCATGCTGGGCTCCTCTATGTGTTTTAACATACCATAATTTCCCAGTTCTCTAAGATCATTACAGGCACTCTCAAACACACATGTACAGCCTCACACTGGTCTGAAATTATGTTAGCAACTGAGAGGTTGACAGATACGATGTCATTTCAAAGGAGGCAAGAAATAAAAGAACCTAACCTAGAAGCTTAGATATCATTCACAAATATGGCCAGGGAAGAAGAAAGTTGGTGGGCAGTTGATAAAACTTGGTTAGTAAATTAAATTTGGCTATTCCTTCTAATATGATTATTTTAAAAAGCTAATTCAACCTTAAACTTTATCAAGATATAAAGTATCCAATATACCAAGGAAGAAATAATTCTGCCCTATTCTGTATGGATAAGATGGAATCAGTAATTATTTTTGGTTCTGAACAGCACACTATATTCTACCTCTGACCTATACTCCCAACCCTGTTTTTTATTCTTTATTTTTAAACAGGGCCTCACTAAGTAGTTGAGGCTGTCCACGAATTTGAGACTCTCTTGATTCTCTTGTTTCAACCTCCCAAGTACTGCGATTATAAGCATGTGCCACCATGCATGGCTAAGTTTTTTATATTTTAGGAATGTTAACCTTGTCTCCCAGCATATCATCTACATTTAGCTTTTATTGACAGCTCTTTTCTATATAATTTTTAAAAAAAGAACCTTTTGTATACAATTTTGTTTGAATTTTGCTTTATTTTTAATATCTAGAACCCCTACCTCTTCTTTTCTCAATTTTCTATAATGTACTTACTATAGGGTACTTTTTCCAACACAGATTTTAAGACAAACAGGGTATAAATTGTAGGATATTTGTATTATCTATTAAAAATGCAGTTAATTCAGTTCATAGGCACAGCATCAATTAGATTTCATACAATGAATGAAAGCAGAAGAGTAGAAAATAAAAATAAACATATGGCCAAATGTCCTCATCAAGAAATAGGGGGCAGCCAACAAGTAAGGCAGATACTGCATCTTATTTGAGGCTCCCAACTATCAGATGAGATAGGTGGAGGAAACTGAAGCACAAAGAGAAAAACAGAAGAATCTATTAGGCAAGAATCTAATGAGTGGAGGCGCAGAAGGGGAGAGGGGCAAGATAAAACACCTATTAAAGGAGGCACAAGAGATGAAAGAAAACAGACTTTGCTAATATTTTATTAGATCATTCTACAATGCCACACCCTACATCCAACCTTCTATAACCTTCTACCTAGCCAAAAAAACTGATCTCAGCTGATATAATAGTTATGTGATCTCCATGGCCTGCTCTTTTGGTTTTTAGAGATTTCTAATCCACTTACAAATAGCAATAGAGACTATAAGCATTCCTTGCCTTCACCAGCATTGAATCCCAAACAGTGTGTTCCCTAATTTCTCCTAAAAACACATTTGAGTCCCCTGGTGACTACTGGGAGCAGAAATGTAGCTACCCTACATCCAGCTCTGAAACTCACAAATGTACCCAGAGAAGCAAACTTTGATATAAAATAGAACTTAAGGGGTTACTAAAAACCCACAATCACAATGTATTCTATCAAATGCAATATAATCTGGAACAAGTTGGTAATGAATAACACAAGCCAGCCTTTATCTTTACATATGCAAGCACTGTTTGATTTCTCTAAAATTAATGGAGAATATCTCAAGAATTTTTATTTGAAATAAAGATAAATGAAAGCACAGACAAATCATAGGAGAAAGTGTAAATATTCTTTTTAGGGTATATCTCCATATGGTAGAATGGTGGAGAAGATGGGGAAAAAGAAAGACTATGCGTACATGGCATTTTTATTTTTCCTAACCTCTAAATAAAAGAACCTATAAAGGGAACATATGAGGGAAAGGGAAGAACAACTATTCTTGCAGCAATGATCAGCATTAGCTGAACAGAGAGAAATAAATACCAAATCCTCAAACCAAGTGACATGGAGAAGCACCATACACTCTTTCCTGGGTGATCTGTTCACACAAAAGAAGGGAACACAAAGGCTAAAGAGAGACATGGTTCTGGATCAGAGAACAGATGTGATTGTGAAAAAGCATCCTGAGACAAGAAGAGTGAACAGAACTTTCCAGATGCCCCAGATCATACTCTCCACTACTACTACTACTACTACTACTACTACTACTTCTAAAAATAATAGAAATTAGCATTGAGCTCTTATACTCTAATCATTATTTTGTGAGTTTTATAAGTCTTAACACTCAACACAACCCCAAACTCAAACTCTTATTATCCAAAACCAAACTCTTATTATCTCCACTTTGTAGATGAAGAAAATGAGGTTCAGACAATAATATATTTAGAAAATGTAAGACTCAGAATTTGATCCCAAGCAATCTGGTCTAAGTTATTATGCTGTATTGCCTCTCTCAATGTTAAACAATTAACAGATCCAGAGAGTACACCAGATTTTTAAAAAATTTATGCAGTAAATATGTACATACCTTGTACTGTAAGCTCTGCTTGAGCTTCAATTGTCTCATTTCCATTATCAGCTATACAAAAATAAGTCCCAGCATCATTCTCAGTGACATCACTGATTTCAAGGCTACCTCCTGCCAGCAAGACCAATCTTTCCGAGCTGCATGAAAAAAAATGTGATACATTTCAGTACAAGAAAAAAAAAAAAGACCTGAGGAACTCTCCAGAGAAAACACTTAAATGATATTATTATGAATTTGGCTACAAATGGACTGAGACTAGCCTAAAATTACCAGAACTTAATTCCAATTTTCTTTGCTGAAATTTTGCATGCACAAAGATCACAAATATAAGTCAAATGTTATAATGAATTATTTATGACACTTAAATTATCTCCCTTATAGGGAGGGATATCATTTTTTGTGACCAATTCTACTTCCTCCAGTGCATCACTGTCTCCCTACTCTGGCCAACTCTTTGAAAATTATATATTTTTGAAGTCTGGCATCAATCTGAGACGGGCTTCACCCAACCCAAGCTTTTGCTAATAAATTACTAATAGAAAGGAAAAATAAAACGGAGAAAATATCAGACTAGAAAAAGTAAGTCGTGGAGGGACAACACCTACTGAAGGTTTCCTTTGGTGGCTTAAGGAAAGAAGAAGGGAAAGGAAAGAGGCCAGCTGCCAGAGACCAGCTTCCTGGGTGTAGTACTGGACATGAAGTGGCCATCATCATGCCATTATCAACAAGGATGTTGATGAAGAATGATCCTACTTTACAGAATGATATGCCTATTTAAAGGAAAACTAAAATAATCCTGTAACATTGAGGAATAAATAACAAATCAATATTCTAATCAAATTTTTATAAAGTATACAAATTTAGTTAATTTGAGAAATTTCAAACTAAACCAAATCCACAAAAGTACCTGACATAAGGCAAGGAATGCAATTAATTCTACGAGTGGGTAACTAAAGCTGCCACTTTAAAAATCACTTTCACAGATGGCATAAACGCAAAATATAGTACCAAACATAGTAATAAATATACACATGCATTTTTATTTTAAACTAGCCTAAACTGGTTTTCATAGGCCAGTCCCCTTCCAATCTTATCTGTTACACTTCTGAATCTATGCTCAACAAAGAAAATGTTTTGCTCATTATTTGGCTTTTCATATAGAATTCTTTATAGGGAGAAATCAGAAGAAATAACTACTTAGTCTCTGCTACATTTATTGTTCTCATTCTAGGTAAATAAAGTACTATTCTGGATTAAATTTCAGTACATTTTAAGTCTAGGTAACTGGTCTTCTTGAACCTGATAAATAATATTAAGTTTCTAGATACAGAAAGCTAAAAACCAGATCAGGTTAAAAAATAAAAGATTAGAAATATTTTAATTAATAATAACAAAAAAGCTCCTGACTACTCTTAAAAAGTTGGATGATAAAAGTAAGTACTGACTACTCTTAAAAAGTTGGATGATAAAAGTAAGAAGAGGATTTACTTATTCTTTTAACAAAAAAATGGGCAAGTGAACTAAATAGACACTTCACAAAAGAAGAAATACAAATGGTCAATAAACGTATGAAAAAATGTTCAACATCATCAGCAATCAGAGAGATGTAAATCAAAACTACCCTGAGGTTTCACCTAAACCCAGTTAGAATGGCAATCATTAAAAATACTAACAACAACAAATGCCAGTGAGGGTGTTGGGAAGTAGGAACTCTAATATATCATTGGTAGGATTGCAAATTAGTGCAACCACTTTGGAAAACAGTATGGAGGATCCTCAGACAAATGGGAATGAACCTACCATATGATCCAGCAATACTACTTCTGGGTATCTACCCAAAGGAATGGAAACCAAACTATCAGACTAATGCATTTGTATCTATGTTTACAGCCATACAATTCACAATTGCCAAACTATGGAACCAGCCACGATGTCCATCAACAAATGAGTAGATTACAAAACCATGGGATATGTACACAATGGAATTTTACTCATCCATAAAGAAGAACAAAATCATGTTATTTGCAGGGAAATTGATGGAACTGGAAAACATTATGCTAAGTGAAATTGGTCAGTCACAAAAAGTAAAAAATCAGATGCTCCCTAAAATGCAGAAGCTAGGGAGAAAATGGGTGATAAGAGGAACTCTAGACAAAAAAAAGGAGAAACCTTATATGAGCAAAGAAGGCGCCCTAACTGAAGGTGGAGAAGGAAACACCCTAATGCACATGATGTACATTCACAAACATATCAATCACTAAGCCAAACATGAGAAGGAGGGAGCAGGGAGGGAATGGTGTGGGTATTGGGGAAGGGTTAAATGAGTGCTATGTGCATATATGCTCCTACCAGCTTGTCCCTCATTAAGATGTATGATTACAATGCACCAATAAAAAATAAAAAAAGAAAGAGTAGCACATGGAAAGGAATTCTGGCAGAAAGGATTAGCAGTTTGAGGGATCTGAAAGAAATCAGAGTAGTAAGGTGTAAGAAGAGAGAAAGATGAAGATGGAAGGTGTTTTAAGAATCTGAGTCCTTAAAACTAGAACAGTTAAAAAATTTTAAAAGTGGGCTGGGGGTTGGTGGTAATATGGTGAGTGTTGTCAAGACCACTGTGGTAGGAGTGTGATATATGTGGAATGAGGCAGGTTACGTGTGGGAAGAAGAGTTAGGAGGCTGCTGTAGAAACTGCAGTGGCAACAGCTGAGAACAAGGTGGTAGAAACATGGTGGCTTGAGAAGATACTTAGAAAGTAAATCTTACAGATGGACTATTGGATAGAGAAGCTGAGGAAAAAACAGATGCCAAAGAAGACTCCTAAAGTTAGAGCAAATAAGTGTGAAAGAGAACCAAAAAGGAAAAACTGCTTCTTTAATTTAGGTTTTTTGTTTGTCATAGTTATTTGAATAAAAGAGAAAGAGCAGAGAAAAAATGTTGAAAATGGATTTCATGAAGTCACTGGAGAACATGGAGAACAAGCAAGATATAGAGCACAAAAGACTTCTGAGACATCTCTTCCTCTACAGCAGGGAAGGATGGTAGGGGAAACCCAAGCCTTATATATACTCTCCTGGCACAAAATATATTCTCTCATTTGTTTACTTCCACTAAACTTTTTATTCTGAATTAACTATAGTTTCACATACAGTTCTAAGAAATAATACATAAAGGGCTCATGGATGCTTTACCCTGTTTCTCCTGTAGTAACATCTTGTAAAACTAGGGTACAATATCACAACCAACAGATACTGACATTACTACAGTCAAGACACAGAACATTTTCATCACTATTTTACCCATTTATTTATTTATTTATTTATTTATTTATTTATTTATTCGGTACTGGGGATTGAACTCAGGGGCATTCTACCTCCGAGCTATACCCCCAGCCCTATTTTTTACTTTATTTTGAAACCGGGTCTAAGTTGTGGAGTACCTCACTAGATAGTTGAGGCTAGCCCCAAACCCGGATCCTATGGTCTCAGCCTCCCGAATGCTGGGATTACAACCGTGCGCCACCACGCCCGGCTCTTTTTTACCCTTTTAAAGTCACACTCAACTTCTATCCCACTCCCACCTCTTCATTAGCTCCTGGCAACCCTCGATATGTTCTTCATTCCAGTAATTTTGTCATTTCAAGAATGTTATATAGCCAGCCACAGTGTCCCATGCCTGTAACCCCAGCTACTCAGGAGGCAGAAGCAGGAGGATCTTAAGTTCCAGGCTAGCATGGGCAACTTAGCAAGGCAATAATTAAATAAATAAATAAATACAGAGCTAGGGATGTAGCTCAGTGGTAGAGTATCCCTAGGTTCAATCCCCAGCACTGCAAAAAAAAAAAAAAAGAAGTCATATAAACAAGATGAAATAGTATATGATCTTTATGAATTGTTTTTTCTTATTCAGCATAATTATCCATAGGTTTATCCAAGTTTTGTTTATCAATAATTTATTCCTTTTATTGTTTAGTATCCCATGCTAGGATCTAATATAGTTTGTTTAACCATTTGCTCAGTGAAAGTCATTGGTTTGTTTCTAGTTTAGGGTTTTATGAATAAAGCTGTTAAAACACACTTGTGCAGTTTTTGTGTGAACTTAAATTCAATTTCTACTGGATAAATGTCCAAGTAAAGGAATGTAATTGCTAGGTTCCACAGAAGTTAAAAAAACAAACAAACAAACAAACAAAAACTATCAAGTATTTTTTCACAGGGGTTGTACCATTTCACATTCCAAACCAGCAATGTCAGAATGTTCCATCACATTTCTCCAATATTCTTGCCAGCATCTGGCATTGCCACTTTTTTAAAAAGCCTTTTGACAGGTATATAGTGATAACACATTGTGTTTTAATTTGCATTTCCCTAGTAGCCAATGCTGTAAAACCACTTTTCCCATGCCTATTTGCAATCTGCTGCTTTATTTTGTCTTGTATGGTGGAAGATCTTTGTCTTTTATCCTTGTTCAAACTGGATTATATGCTTTATACTGTTGAGTTTTGAAAGATTATATATTCTAGATACTAGTCTTTTGTTGGGTATATAGTTTCTAAATACTTTCTTCCATACTATAGCTTATCCTCTCACCTTCTTAACAGGGTGTTTCACAATTCATCAATTTTTCCTTGTATGGGTGGTGCTTTCAGCACCAGATCTGAAAACTCTTTACCTAGTCCTAGATCCAGGTTATCTGTTTTTTTTCGTAAAATTTTTCATGTTTGCTTTATATTTAGGTCTGTGATTCATTTTGCCTTATCTCAGGTCTGAGACTGAAGTCAAGGTTCATAATTTTAATTTATGAATGAATATATAATTGCCCTAAGAGCATTTGCTGAAAAGACTACCCTTTCTTTCACTAAATTTCTTTTGTACGTTGTAAATCAGTGTGCGTATTTCTGTGGTTCTATGTCTGGGTTTTCAATTCTGTTGCATTGATCTATGTGTCCATACCTCCATCAGTATCATATATCTGTAGCTATATAAGTCTTGAAATCTGGTAGACTGATTTTTCTCACTTTTAAAAAATATTTTAACTATTCTAGCTCTTTGCCCGTCCATATAAATTCTAAAATAATGTCTCTATAACAGTTCTTACTAGGATTTGTCAGGAATTGAGTTAGCTTGTATATCAATTTGAAGAAAATTGACATCTTTACTATGTTGAGTCTTCTAACACCTGAACACACAGTATGTCTCTACATTTACTAGATCTTGTATTTCTTTCATTAACATTTTTTAGTTGTTAGCATGTAACTTCTATACAAGTTTTGTTAGATTTATATCTAAGCATTTTATTTCTTGTGGAGTGAATGTAAATGGTACTGTATCTGTAACTTCATTATTCACATGTTCATTACTAGTATATCAAAAAATAATTGATTTTTATGTTTATCTTGTATCCTGTGAATTTGGTGAACTCAACTACAAGTTCTAAGATTTTTTTTTTTTTTATTTCTTGAGATTTTCTACATAGACAAACATGCTATCTGCAAATAAGAACAGTTTTCTTTCTTTCTTTCTCATCTTTGTGCCTTTTTTTTTTTTTCTTGACTTATTGAACAGGCTAGAACTCCCAGCACTATGACAGTGGACTTCCTTAACTTGTTCTTGATCTTAGGGAAAAAGTATTAGGTCTTTTATCATCAAATATAATGTCACATATATGATTTTTGTAGGTATTTTCAATAATTAAATTACTTTCCTGAGTTTTTAAAATCATAAATACATGTTCAATTTTGTCGAATGCTTTTTCCCCACTGGTAGACATTATCATTATCATTTAGGATTTTACTTCTAGTTTTTTTGTTTGTTTGTTTGTTTGGTACTGGGAATGCCCAGAGGCATTCTACCTCTAAGCTACACCTGCAAGCCAATTTATTTCTTATTTGGAAACAGGGTCTCGGTAGGTTACTGAGAGTCTTGCTAAGTTGCCGACGCTGGGTTCAAACCCGTGATCCTCCTGTCTCAGCCTCCTAAGTACTGGGATTACAAGTGTGCATCACCATGCCCGGCTTGTTAATATGGGGGGGGGGGTTAACTGATTGATTTTAGAATACTTAACCTTTCATCCCTGAAATAAATCCCACTTGGCTGTGGTACACAGTTTTTTTTTTAATATATATTTCTAAATTCTATCTGCTAATGTTGTTAAGAATTTTTACGTCTAGCTGGGCATGGTGGTGTATAGCTCTAGTCCCAGTACTTGGGAGGCTAAGACAGTAGGATCACAGGTTCAAGCAATATCTTGTTTAAGGAAATAAAAAAAGGGGGTGGGGGTGTAGCTCAGAGGTAGAATGCCCCTGGGTTCAGTCCCCAGTACCCTACACACACAAACACACACACACACACACACACACACACACACACACACACACACACAATTTATGTCTATAGAAGACATGTAATTTTTTTTTATTGTCTTTGATTTTGGAACAAGAGTAATACTAGCTTAAATTCTTTCTCTTCTATTTTCTGGACAAATTGTATAGAATTGGAGTTAATTCTTTTTAAAAACATTTGTAGGATTCTCTAGTGAAACCATCTGGGTCTGGAGATTTCTTTTTTAAGAATTCTGAAATTACAAATCCAATCTCCTTAAGAGTTTATACAGTTATTCACACTATTTGGTTCACTATTCCTCTCAGTATCTAGAACAGTAAACCTAATATAGTTTGTACTGAATAATTACTGAACAAATGAAAGTCATAGAAATCTTCCCTTATATAAAAATTATTTTACATGTATACAAACATATACACACATATATACATACATATATATGTGTGTGTGTGTGTGTATATATATATATATATATATATTTTTTTTTTTTTTTTTTTTTTTTTTGGTACTAGAGATTGAACCCAGAGGCATTCTACCTCTAAGCTACACCCCCAGTCCTCCCCTCCATTTTTCTGAATCAGGGTCTAGCTAAGTTGTTAAAGGTCTCACCAAGTTGCTAAGGTTTGCCTCAAACCTGCTACTCTCCTGTCTTAGCCTCCCAAGTACTGGAATTATAGGCATGAGCCACCATGCCCAGCTTACCTGTATCTTCTGTACATCTTCAGAATGTCCTTCTATGATGATAAAATGCAAATTTTAAAATAATCTATTACAACTTTCTTATTCCTAAAATAGATTGTGTTCTAAGGTGGCAAATTAAAATGTCTATTCTAAAAGCTTGAAAATATTTAGCCCCTATTTCAAGGTTTCTTATGTTTCAGTTAGCAAAATTTTAAAAGAAATTAACTTTGAGGTCTTATAAATTCTTCACCTATTGTTTAGTCAGAAGAAAAACAGAAGAAGATGAAAAAGCAAAATAAGGGTAAAGAAGTTGGTGAATTAATGGGGGCTGAGAAAGAAATCAGGTGATACTGGGGATAATACCATGAGTTTTGCTAATGAAACATGTAAGGAACAATCTGATTGTACTCCATCATCCCCAGTGATCACTGAAGGTTGATCAACTAAGCTAACTAGACAAATACCCATTTCTAGGTCAAACAGAGCCCCTTTAAAATTAAAAGTAATTTAGTCAGACACAATGGCACATACCTATAATCCCAGAAACCTACGAGGCTGAGAGAAGAGGATCACAAGTTCAAGGCCAGCCTAGGCAACTGCTTCAAAATTAAAAATAAAAAGACCTGAGTATGCAGTTCAGTGGGAGGGCACCTCTTGGATCAATAGACAAGCAAGCAACTTTCTGATAACCGCTTTTCTGTATCTAGAGTTTCCTCCTGCTAAGAATGAAAACTGAAAAGCCACTCCCCTCCCTCCTCCTCAGGCAGGCACCAAAGGAACTGAAAATATGACTAGCACAGCCTAACTAAATCTACATATTTGTCCGAACATCCCCCCTCTTCTTATAAAAGATAGCCCCCATGAAGATGAAGATTTGAGACAGAAAAAGGTCTCCTCATCATCTTCCTCAAGACCAGCTTTAAATAAGTTTGTTTTCCTTCACCAACCTTTGTCTCCAAATTTTAGTGGAGCTGAGCACTAAAGTGCATTTTAGTAGAGTGAAACTTTCATTCTTACCTACTGAATTACACAAATCAAGACTGCTCACTTTTGATTATCCAAGTGAGAAACTTTATACGTGCTCTATCCAAATCCAAATTAATGACCATTAACCACATGGAGCTTGTGTAACACCTGAAATGTAGCCAGTATGACTGAGGAGCTAAATGTTTTATTTCATTTTAACATACAAGCAGAAGCAATATAAAATACTTTCCACTAAACAAACTTTATTATTTTGGTAAAATTGCATTTCATTTTTAGCAGTATATTACATAAAATATTATTGTATTTAGTAGTGCACACATACTTATTTTCTAGTGTGGCTACTAGAAAACTTCAATTTACATATGTGGCTTGTATTGTATTTTCATTGGACAGCACTGGTCTAGAAGAGTGGTTCTCAACTAGAGGTGATTTTGTCTCCCAAGGCACATCTGGCAATGTTAGAGACATTTCTTTTCTTTTTTTTTTTTGCAGTACTGGGGCTTGAACTCAGGGGCATTCTACCATTCTAACCTACACCCCCAGCCCTATTTTTTATTCTTTATTTTGAAACCGGGTCTCACTAAGTTGTGGAATGCCTCACTAGGTAGCTGAGGCTGGCCGCGAACCCAGATCCTATGGTCTCAGCCTCCCGAATGCTGGGATTACAAACGTGTGCCACATGCCCGGCATTAGAGACATTTCTGATCATCACACTTGGAATTGTTTGGGCATCTATTGAGTAGAGGCTATTCTGGATGCCAGTAAACATCCTACTATGCACAACATAGCTTTATTTTGGGAAAAAACAAAAACAACAACAAAAAAACATACCTAACTACTGCTACCACCACTGCCAACCTAGTTCTCTTCTGAGAATACAACTGAGAAAGTACCCATTAAATAAGGAAGAACTGAGGGAAGAAGAAAGAAACAGACGATAGAGTAGCTGGTGTTAAGAAGGAAGGCTTTTTGTGAAGATGTAGAATTTGTGAACCTCAGACAGAAAGCTGGTATGGATTTAAAAAGCAAAAAACAAAAAGATGAGGAATACATTTACTTACACTGTTTGAACAAAAGAAAAAACTACCAAAATTCATGTAAGAATGAGAAGCCAGGTGTGGTGGCACACGCTTGTAATCCCAGTACTTAGGAGTCTGAGACAGGAGGATCGTGGGTTCACAGACAGCTTCAGCTACTTAGTGAGGCACTTGGCAACTTAATAAGACCTTGTTTCAAAATAAAAAATAAAGTAGGACTGGGGATGTAGCTCAGAGGTAGAATGCCCCTGGGTTCAATACCCAGTACTGAGAAAAAAGAAAATAAAAAGAATGAGAGAGAATATTCAAGCTAGTTATGACTGGAAGCTTGTAAAATAATCTAGGGAAGGAGACCCGGAAGCTGTAAGCCGAAGCTTCAGAAAGAACAAATGGATTAATTATTCCTTACTATCCTGAAAGCTTGTTTTTCTCTAATCTCATAAACAGCATATAAACATGTTCCAAGGATGAGATATGAACATATTGTGTTTAAATAAGGTAATCATTTTTATTATCAATAGTCCCAAACAATTAGACTGTCAAAAGCTCAGGGAGAAAAAGGCTTTTAGGCAGACAACATTTACCTTTCTGTGTCAAGAGCCTCCTCATTTTTCATCCATCTAATGGCTGGAGCAGGAAGTCCTGAAGCAACGCATGGCAACACCACACTTTGACCAATGACTTTAACTAAGGAAGGAGGCTGCTTCAAGAATATCAAGTTTGATGTTTGCTCAGAATCTAAAAAGAATTTAAATAAATGACAATAATCAAATGAAAGACAAAGCATTTTATCACTTAAATCATAAGGAATAGCTAATTCCCATTCACAGTTTGTGTGGTTTTATATAACAAAATATTTTAAGCAAAAGTGACAAGAAAATTCCATTTAAATTAGCAAACATTATTCGGGAGGCTGAGACCGGAGGATCCGGGTTCGCGGCCAGCCTCAGCTATCTAGTGAGGCACTCCCCAACTTAGTGAGACTCGGTTTCAAAATAAAGAATAAATTAGGTTTCAAAATAAAGAATAAATTAGCAAACATTTCTCAATTTCTACATGAAAAACATTATTCTAGGCTCTTTAGGGGTCTTAAAGATATACTTTATACAATCCTGCCTTCAAGGTTACTTACTGGTCATGAATCCTCTTCACTTTACAAGATAAAAGAAATGCCATAAGTGGTACAGTGGAGAGACTAAGCAAGCTCAGGCCTCTTGACATTCTCTCTACGCACAGGAAGGAGGTCTCCTTTCCCTCCCTGTATGTTATTTCTAAAAATATTTCTGAATTTTATCTCTTTACTTTGCTCACTTAGTCTGTCAATCCTTGGATTTTGTAACGCAGCAATCATCTAGCTACTACTATATTTGTAGGTCTCTTACTCAAATATTAATGCATGTTCACATTACAGATTTGTCCTGTAAAAATATGGGTAAAAGATATAGTTCTCTACTTAATAGGATGATATTAATGTTGAATTTTGAGAGGCGGGGGAAAGACCATTCTTAGGAATGATCTTATAACTTCTATCCCTATATTCTCAGGAAAAGCTGTTTAATAGCCATGGTAACAACCAGCAGAACTCACTTTAAACTTGTATAGCCAACTAATGAGAGTTCTATAGTCATGGTAACAAGTAAATGGCTCCCTAATAGATTAATGACAACTTACTTTAATGAGTTAAAAACCAGCAATGAGTGACATGTTTAGACTTTAAAAGTCAACCAATCAATGGCAAAGTCACTCACTTCTAAGGCTGACCTAGTCTCACCTCTGTAACCAACAGCAAAACAGACTTCTATGACTGACATCAATCTATCTCTTAACCAACACAACCTAAAATGTCTTCTCAAAAAACTCTATGAGATCAGCAGTTAGCTTTACTCAAGACTATGACCAGCAGAGTTCTCACATAACTTAAGTAAGCAAAATATCCAGAACTATTTTTGCTTCAGATATTGAGTAATGATCTCATCCTTCTACACTAAAAACGTTGTCTTCTTGCATCAGATTCTAAAGATTTGCTTAAATACTACCCCAGGTATAGAGGAGAAATATGTGATGTAAAGCAAGTCATGAAGCAGAATGGTCAGGAGGCTGAGGCAGAAGAACTGCATGTTTGAAACCAGTGTGGGCAATTTAGCACAAGACCCAGGCACAACAAAGTAAAAAAGAAAGCCAGGCATGGTGGTGTGTGCCTGTAATCCCAGTACTTGAGAAACTGAGACAGGAAGATCATAGGTTCCGGGTCAGTCTCAGCATTTTAGTGGGGGCCACAGCAACTCAGTGAGACCCTGTCTTTAAAAAAAAAAAAAAAAATAGAGCTGGGGGATGTAGCTTGGAGATAGAATGCCCCTAGGCTTAATCCCCAGTAAGTAAGTAAGTAAGTAAGTAAGTAAGTAAGTAAGTAAATAAGCAGCCTATAAAGTAGTCATGTATTAAAATATTTTCTGCCCAAAAAATGTAGGATGGTTCAATTACATTCATAAACTAGGATTTGAAATGAGAAACATAGAATCAGGCACCCAGCAGTGGGACTAGAAGCTGAAAGGTAATGAAACATCAAGAGGCTCTAGAATGAGGAGGAAGAGGAGAAAGAGGAAGAGGAAGGGGAAGTAAGTTTACATTAAAATAGGAAGCACAATAGAGATCCAAGAACACTCTCTTGCCACTGTCTCCCTAGCTACCATATTAACCACCTTACCTATCCCTTATATTAATTAGCCTGAGTGAGTCTCTGATTCTTACAAGTAAAAAGACTTAACTATAAATGCATCCTATTCTGGGGAGGTAGTAAAAGATAGGCTTGACAAAAGACACAGGGCTAATATTTCTTTGACCAAGGAGAATGCCATTAGATATTGAACACTAGCTAGGTGCGGTGCTGGACACCTGTAACCCCAGTACTTGGGAGACTGAGACTGAAATATTACAGGTTTTAGGCCAGTCTTATCAACTTAGCCAGACCCTGAGTAACTTAGTAAAACCTTGTTTCAAAATAAAAAATAAAAAGGGCTGGGAGTGTAGCTCAAAGGTAAAATGCCCTATGTTCAATCCCCAAAACCCCCCCAAAAGATATTGGACACACTTCATCACTTGATAAATTTTTAATAATACATTCACTAAAGAGTGTTCTGGCATATTTTCTTCTATTTATTCTTGAAAGAAACTGAGACTCCTTTTGCTGACTGTAATATGTCATGCCACATATTAACAATGTTTATTTTTTAAAAATATAATCAAATAATTTTTACTTGTTAATAAACAAAACCACTGGGCATGGTGACTCATGCCTGTAATCTCAGTACTTGGGAGGCTTCTACAGGAGGATTGCTGGTTAAAGGACAGCTTCAGCAACATAGTGAGACATTATAAAACAAAAAGTAAAAAGGGCTGGGGATATTGCTTAGTGGTAGAATGCCCCTGGGTTCAATCCTCAGTACCACAAAAAAAATAAACACAAAGCCATCAGTCCTGATAATGAGTTAATACCTGGAAGAACTTTCAATTCAGCTTCATCACTATACTTTGGTGGCCCACCACTTTCAACTATGCAGCGATAGAGTCCCCCGTCTTCTTCAGTCACATTGCTGATAACCAGTGTTCCACTTGGAAGTTTGATAATTCTATCATCCAGAAGAAGGGGCTGTCTGTTCTTTTCCCACCTCACAAATGGGACCAAATCAGCATTAACTTCACAATTCAGGAGTGCACTGTTCCCAGCATAAACTGAGGAAGGTTCTGGTTGACTGGTAAATCTTGGAAGACCTGGACAATGAAGGAAAAAAAGAAATAAAAAGCAATTAAATATTACATGAAAATGTAGTCATAGGGGCAAAGAGCAAGTCAGTCTATGTGGCCACAATATATGGTAGAATCAGGGTCAAGAAGAAAATCTATGGGTCAGAAAATTGGCTACATAGAGGGATATAAAGCAAATAAGTAAGTATATTAAGGATAACTGAAGTCAAGATTCTTCAGAGTTGGAATTCAAGGTACAAATATGGAAAAGGATAAGAATAGAATAAATTCCATGGTATTGGTCTATGATAAAGGTACAGAGCAAACATATGGTTCTACATAACTATAGATATAATACATAAAATGTGTGAAGTATGTGTATATTTTATATACTGCCAGTCCATGTATTAGTTGATATTCCTACATGCATAGCTACCCATATATTACCTATCCCTGTCCACAGAGAGAGCCCAGAATCAATGTCACTCCAGCAGCAAAGAACACATATGGTAACTTTACCTTGACTTACAAATATTCTCTACTACAAGGAACCAGGAGAAATGGCTGATTCTAGGGGTATAATAGGGAATGCAAAAAATCAACTGGGATCTTTTCTTTGTCATGAGTTTATATCTAATGACATAAAGGAAGGAACTATTAAAAGAACAATGTATATAGAGCAAAAGACATGGAGATCAGGATTAAAGGGTGTTTTTTCTGA
The DNA here is from genome assembly GCA_004027655.1 of Graphiurus murinus. NCBI lineage: Eukaryota > Metazoa > Chordata > Mammalia > Rodentia > Gliridae > Graphiurus > Graphiurus murinus. Next base: position 251,841 of record PVLC010000152.1, read on the forward strand.
CTCAATTTGGAATAAAGTTGAACATAATAACTCACTAGACCCAAATCTGTTAGTTTGTGCTAATACTAACAAACAAGCGAGGGAGAAGAAAAAGATATACCTTACAGAAATGATGAATCAGAAAAATAATTTTAGTAGCCACTGTTATAATAATCAGTTCTGGTAAAAATCCTCAATGGATATTAAAATTAGAAGATGAAAATTTGAAAATGAACAGTATATTTACACAATATCAAAGTATCTTTCTCCAGCTGGGCATGGTGGCTTGTAATCCCAATACTTGGGAGGCTGAGGCAGGAGGATCACAAGTTCAAGGACAGTCTCAGCAGGTAGTGAGACTCATCAACCTATGAGATCATACAGTGTGTGTGGTACTTTATGAATGGCTTCTTTAATTTAGCATATTTTTACAGTTCATCCTTGTTCTCAAATGTATTGGGACTTCATTTCTTTTTATTGTTGAAGAATATTCCATTGTATGAATATTCCACACTTATATTACTCATTCATCAGTGGATGAATATTAAACTATTTCTACACTGGGCTATTATGATTAGTGTTGCTATGAATAGTCATATGCAAACTGTTGTGTGAATATAACTTTTCATATCCATTGATACTTAGAAATGGAACTGCTGGGTCATATGGTAACGCTATGGTTAACATTTTGAGGAAATGACTAATTTTCTTTTTAAATTACTTGCATATACACATATCCTATGATCCAGCAATCCTAATTCTAGTAACCTATTTTACAAAAAAAAATTTGCAAAAAAACCAAAATTTGCAAAAAAGGAGTTTACTACAATATTGCTTACAATATCCAGCATTTTTAATCCATATAATTGTAATCAAAAGGGAACTCTGAATAAATCACAGACTCTGTATATAGTGTACACTATACAACTATTAAAAAGCACTTTTGAGCTGGATATAGTGATGCACACTTGTAATTCCAGTACCTGGAAGGTCAAGACAGAAAAAAGGTAGAGGCCAGAATTAATGGTTAGTGGGGGAGCCATGAGCAAAGGACATGGGCAGAGAATAAATGAAAGGGAACTGAAAACATTTGTTATTGTTAGTGTTAAAACTCTGGTGAGGGTGGTAATCGCAGTAGAAGTGGGGAGAAGAAATGCTGGAGAAGTAGGGACCAGCCTATAAATGGAATCAAGATGCCTGTTTTTAAAGAGTTTAGATATTAACCTGACTGTTACCAGAGAAACAATGAGCCACTGCAGCATGAAAAAGAGTGCTCTGACCACAGTGTAAAGACTAGATTGGACAAAGGGAAGAATGAGGTGACAGAAAGGTAGTACAAGGCTGTGGTGAGGGAAGTTGAGTTGTCTCAGGAAAGAGAAAATAAACCAATACAGAAAAATTAGGAGACAGAATTTGCTGAATTTGGTGATGGGATGTAGGGGACAGCTGACAGGAAGGAGTCACAAATAAAAGCCCAGATAAGAGAGATTTAAAAACATAAATGATAAATGGAAGCCTGGCCTAAATTACATCATAGAGGAAGTCATTATACAAATTTATTTGTCAGACATATTAGAAAAAGCATGACAGATAGATGGGAGAGAGAAAGGGGCAGAGAAAGAGAGAGGAAAAGAAAGTGGAAGGCAAGGAAGAAAGGAGGAAGGAAAAAGAAAAGCAAAATTTCCAAAGGAGCCATTCTCCTCCCCCTTTATTTTTCCATCTTTAATCTGTGATTGTGGTTACAGTGGCTTTATGTCATACCCAAATTCAACTTTGTATTTGTCTCCAAAAACACAAAGATCCATCATCCTCTGAATGAATGAGCCAATGCACTCTGGAGTGAGCATAGACCAGAAACCATAGCCCCAAAGTGGGAAAAAGATGGGAGACTATTCTCTCCGATTCCAATCTCACATGCTAGCATTTCACCAAGGTGTGTGCAAACACAGGACACAAAGAAAATTCCATTTTGTACAATATGGCCCTTCGAGGCCAGGCATGGTGGCGCACGCTTGTAATCCCAGCATTTGGGAGGCTGAGACGGCAGGATCTGGGTTCACGGCCAGCCTCAGCTACCTAGTGAGGCCCTCTGCAACTTAGTGAGACCCTGTTTCAAAATAAAGAATAAAAAACAGGGCTAGGGGTATAGCTCGGAGGTAGAATGCCCCTGAGTTCAATCCCCAGTACCGAAAAAAAAAAAAAAACCACACACACACAATATGGCCCTTTGTATGGTACTCAGGTACAGAAACACTATGGGGGAATGCTAGTGTCTACTATAAAACGGACACAACTTATTTAGGAACCACATCTTATTCCTCTAGATTCTTAATTTCTCTTACAATTTCCATCATTATTCAAATAAGGATGCTCTAAAAGAGAGTGAATATCCTTCTCTTTACAACTTTCTGTTCTCTACTTTCTGTATGTGTTCACACTAGAGAGTTTTAAATAATCTACGTGTCTATTCCTTGGTTGACATATAAGGGAACCAGATTCTGGCTTTACTGTTAAGTTTTACAAAACCGCACTAAATGGTTTTGCTGGGTAGGATAAAAGTTAACTGTCAAAGTGACTCAATTTTCTTATACAGTTTTCTCTGCCATTTGCAAGTTAAAAAAAAAAAAAAAAAACTGCTCAGTACCTCTTATAGCATCTGATAGCAACTTTAAGCCATCAGGGAAGTTGAAAAGTGCCAGTTTAGTCCATCAGCACTGAACAAGCCCCAGTGTAGTCCAATAATCATAGTATATGTACAGTTGGTATCTGTTAAATGATCTGTTGTTACCAATTAAATGAAAACTCCAAGATAATAAGCTTTTATTTACATTTATCCTTTCCTTAATAAAAATTTCAAAGTATAAGCAAATGGCTTAACAAAACTTACCTGCCACCGTGAGCTTGGCTGTTCTGCTGACAATAGTTCCAAGACTATCAACAGTGGCCACACACTGATAGTAACCTTCATCAGGTTTATTATGTTTGGAATGCACCACATTGCTGATATATAAAGATCCATCTGGGAGAAGCTGGCGTCGATCATCAGATACTAAGTTTAAAAAAGTTCCATCTTTTTTCCATTCAATTTTTGGAGAAGGATCAGAATATGCTGAACAGTTTAATATAACAGAAGAGCCTCTAATTGAGAGTGTATCCACTGGCTCCACCAAAAAATAAAATGGAGTGAATGTTCGAACACTGGCTCCTACAAAAATAAAGAAAAAGAACAAAGTTAAGCAAAACTATCATCTATCATTTCTGTTAGAAAATAAATGTTCACAAATTATTCTTTTTTTCTTTTTTTGCGGTACTGGGGATGGAACCCAGGGGCATTCTACCTCCAAGCTATATCCCTATCCCTACTTTTATGCTTTATTTTGAAACAGGGTCTCACTAAGTTGCAGAGTGCCTCACTAGGTAGCTGAGGGTGGCAGCGAACCTGGATCCTCCAGTCTCAGCCTCCCAAGTACTGGGATTACAAGCGTGCACCACTATACCCGGTTCCACAAATTATTCTTAAATGGTTATGTTCTTTAGGTATGATACATAAATAAAATCATCTTTCTAATAAGTAAAATTTGATTTAAAACTTAAAGCTTAATAAGTAAAATTTAGTTTTTTTATAAGGAAGTCAAAATTTGACTCAGAACATTAAAAAAACAAAAGTATTTTAAAAAAGCCCTTCTACCTGAAATAAATCTTATTAGATGATGTAGGTATCTAATAAAAGATTTATTTTAAATCCAACAATGGGATTTATAAATATTTAAAATTACTGTATTCAAAGTGATTTTTTCTACAGAACACAGAGAAAGCAAAAAATTGAAATGACTCTGTTAATAAGGTCTCTTTTTATGTTTACTGGCTGTTTGTATTCCATTCGTAAATTCACTATGCATATATACTGCCCATTTTTCTAGTGGATTATTCATCCTATTAACTTAAAAGCAACCTTTAGTCATAGCTAACAGGTTTCGAGATATCCTTTTTTCCATTTGGCTTTCTCATTTTTGTTTTAAGAAAAAATTATAAATTACATAAAATTAAATCTGTCATACTTGGCCTTCTTTTATAACTAATTTTTATAAGTACATTGTAATTATACATGAAAGATTCACAGTGATACATTCATATATGCCTATCACATTATTTGGTCTATTTTTCCCCATATCTCCTCTCCTCCCTCCCCTAGTAGCCTTCCATTATTCTAATGGTGTCTCTCCTAATTTCCCTAAGGATCTTTTTCTTTCCTTTTTTCTCTCTAGCTCTCACATATGAGAGAAAATATGCAGCACTTAATTTGAGTTTAGCTGATCTCACCTAGCAAGATATTCTCCACCCATTTTCCTGCAAATTACATTAATTTTCTTCTTTTTTGCAGCCGAGTAAAACTCCACTATATGTATAAACCACATTTTCTTTAACCATTCATCTGTTGACAGACACTTAGGCTGGATCTATAACTTGCATATATGTTGGGAATTGTGCAATAAACATGAGTATGCACATATCACTATAGTATTCGTGTGTGTGTGTGTGTGTGTGTGTGTGTGTGTGTGTGTGTGTTATACTGGGGACTGGGGATTGAACCTGGCCAGGGACACTCTACCTCTAAACTCCAAGCCCTATTTTTTTTTTTTTTTTTTTTTGCAACAGAGCCTCACTAAATTGCTGAGGCTGGCTGTGATTCCCAAGTACTGGGATTACAAGCATGCATCAATCACTTTAGTATTCTGATGTTAATTTCCCTTGGAAAGATATGGAGGAGTGGAATAGCTAGGTCATATGGTAGTTCCATTCCTTGTCTTTGAGGAATCTCCATAGTGGTTGTACTAATTTACAATCCTACCAACAATGTATAAGCATTCCTTTCCCCCACATCCTTGCCAATATATACTATTGCTTGTATTCTTGATGATTGTCGTTCTAACTGGAGTGAGGTAGAATCTCAGTGTTTTGATTTGCCACTTCCCTGGCTGCTAAGAATATTGAACATTTAGCCTTGCTTTGTTCTAGTACTTTTGTGGTTTTGTTTTCTACATTTAATTTTCATGTCATTTTAATGAAAAGATGGATCAGTTTAATTTTCCAAATCTTGGCCCAGTTCTTTTAAGATGGGAAGAACAAAATTTTTTTTTAAATTGCTATAAACTTTATATCTCAACTAGGGAAAGCTTTCTAATTTAAAGCTTTACCTCTTTTTTAAAAACAAAACAAACCTACTACTGGATGTGGTGGTCCATGCCTGTAATCCCAGTACTTGGGAAGCTGAGACAGGAGGATTGCAGGTTCAAGACCAGCCTCAGCAATTTAGTGAGATTCTCTACAACCCAGTGAGACCCTGTCTCAAAAACAAAAAATAAAAAGGGGTAGGGGTATAGCTCAGAGGTAGAATGTCCCTGGGTTCAATTCCCAGTACCAAAAAAGAAAAATCTTATATTGCATTAAGGTACCAAAACTATAGTAAAACAAATCAAAATATAAGCAAAAAGGAAGCAGAAAATGATTGCTTAAGCCGGGCGTGGTGGCGCATGCTTGTAATCCAGCATTTGGGAGGCTGAGACCAGAGGATCCGGGTTCGTGGCCAGCCTCAGCTGCTTAGTGAGGCCCTCTGCAACTCAGTGAGACCGTTTCAAAATAAAGAATAAAAAATAGGGCTGGGGGTATAGCTCGAAGGTAGAACGCTCCTGAGTTCAATCCCCAGTACTGCCAAAAAAAAAAAAAGAAAATGATTGCTTAAGTGTGGTGGCGCACGCTTATAATCCCACTACTTGGGAGGCTAAGACAGGAGGATTGCAGGTTCATGACTAGCCTCAGCTACTTAAGTGAGGCCCTCTGCAACTTAGTGAGATCCTGTTTCAAAATAAAGAATAGAGCCGGGCATGGTGACGCACACTTGTAATCCCAGCATTTGGGAGGCTGAGACAGGAGGATCTGGGTTCGCGGCCAGCCTCAGCTACCTAGTGAGGCACTCCACAACTTAGTGAGACCTCTCCAGTACCTGTTTCAAAATAAAGAATAAAAAATAGGGCTGGGGGTGTAGCTAGGAGGTAGAATGCCCCTGAGTTCAATCCCCAGTACTGCAAAATAAATAAATAAATAAATAAATAAATAAATAAATAAATAAATAAATACAAAATCAAGAATAAAAAAATAGGGCTGGGGGTGTAGCTCGGAGGTAAAATGTCCCTAGGTTCAATCCCTAGTACCACACACAAAAAAGATTGCTTAAACTACCTTTCTTGTTCTTTTTCTATGTTTCCAGTGTAACTATTACATCTTTATATACCACCTAAACTTAAACAACAGGAAGTTAATTTAAGCAACAGGAAGTTTGTATTAGTCTGGCAAAACACGTAAATGAACTATTTAAAATATCTTATTACAGATATGAATAAAGAAAACACAATTCTTTTGTGTTGTATTGGGGACTAAACACGGGCTCTCTACCACCCTAGGCCCTTTTCACCATCACCCCTCCCACCCCATAAGCTTTATTTTTTAAACAGTTTGAGATTTGCAGAAAACTTGAGTACTGAGTATACAATTCCATACCTGGTTTCCTCTGACACCTTACATCGGTGTTGTACATTTGTGACAACTAATGAACCAGTATGGATTATTAGTCACTAAAGTCCATAGTTTTTCAGATTTCCTTAGGTTTTACTGAACATTACATTTAGTAATTGTGTGTCCTTAGGATCTTCTTGGCTGTGACAGATGCAACCTAGCTTTTTATGTGATGTCTTATTCTCTGGGACTTCTCCACATGGTCGGTCAGTCTGTCTGTCTCTCTTTTATACATGTGCACCTGAGCATACATGGTAGTTTGGATTTCGTGTGTGTGTGTGTGTGTGTGTTTTACTGGAGACTGAACCCAGGGGTGTTCTACCTCTGAGCTACATCCCCAGCCCTATTTTACTATGTTTTTATTTTGAAACAGGATCTCACTAAATTGCTGAGATTGTCCTCGAACATGAAATCTTCCTGTCTCAGCCTCCCCAGTACCGTGATTAGAGGCATGCACCACCATGCCCAGCTCCTTCTGTATATACTTTTATAGGTGCATTGGGCCGAATTTATTCCTTTCCTTTCCTTTCCTTTTCCTCCCTCCCTCCCTTCCTTCCTTCCATCCATCCACCTATCCATCCACCCACTCATTCTGAGTGTTCTGCCTCCAGGCCACATCCCCAGCCCTATTTTAGTTTTTTTTTTTTTGTTTTTTGAAACAGGGTCTTGTGAAGTTGCTGAGGCTGTCCTTGAACCTGCAATCCAACTGTCTCAGCCTTCCAAATACTAGGATTACAGGCACATGTCACCATCTGCAACAACCCACCACTAGTAGATTTCTTATATAGTGGTTAAAGGCTATAAGACAGAGAAAGTAGAAGCTGTTGCACTCAAAGGCCCGGGCTCAGAAGTTCCAGGACAGCACTTGCTCTGGGTCAAAGCAGTCACAGGACCAGCCCAGACTCATAGAAGGAGCTTAGGTTCCATCTCTCAATGAGCAGAGGCCTATGTATGCAGAGAGCATGAGAGCATAAGCAGAATTGCTCAAGTGTTAAAAGTAATCGTTAAAGCTGCGGAATAGGCCAGGAAAAATATATTTCATTTTTGAAACAGGGTCTTCATAAATTACACATTGACCTTGAACCTGTGATTTTCCTGTCTCAACCTCCCAAGTACTGAGATTATAGGCATGTGTCACCACCATGCCTGGCTCAAAACATTAGTTTTTTTTTTAAAAAAGTTGGACAAAATTTTTGCCCAAAAAATACCAAAAAGAAATAATTATACCAATTTAAAGGTTTTACAGCTTAACATTCTGTCTTGCTTAAATTTTCTTTCATTTTAAAAATCATACCTATTATTAGCCAATTTGAACCCCAAAGTATACATATTCAAAATATTAAGATAAAATTATACTCACAGGAAAGTTTACAAATGCCTTTGAAAACCAAGGTACATCAAATTTTTACTTCCTCAGTAGGAGGGCAATAACCTCTTCACTTAAATCCCCTCAAAAGCTTGTCACTGCATTTTACATAGAAATCTAATGAGAAACTCCTGAAGTGGATCTCCAGGCATGTCACTACGTGACCTGGCTCCGTCCACCTCCTGTGCCTTTGCATCATTCAATCTCCTGAATCTCCTGCCCTCCTCACACCAGCTGGTCTCACCACTATCCCTCTCCAGTCAATTCCTCAGCTTCCTCCAAACTCAGCTTAAATATGACTTTCTCAGAAGTGCTATCTGCACCTGGGGTACCCAGGCAAGATTAGTTCACACTGGCATAAGTAAGTACCCTCTATCTACAGAAAACTTTAAATGTTCTTAATCCTTAAATGTAATAACTTGTTTGTTAAAGCAGAGAAGTTCCCAAACTTTTCTGGCTTCTGGTGCTTATTTTCTCAGTACTTCAGTTCATGAATTCCCTAGACCAAAAGAAATACCTAACAGTTTCATTTATTTAATAGGTTCATAAAGTGAGTAAGTATTTGTGTCCTGACAAGTTAGTAACCTTTTGAAAAAATAATACACATAAAATGAAAAAAACTTCTAAATTCATTTCTGAATAACCATACAACTTCTCAAACTTAGAAATTAGATTAAATACTGCTGCACATATTTCCTGTTCCACACTGATAATTTGCATGGTACTTTCTATCACAGCAACCACCAAAACACCAACTTCACAAAGACAAAACAAAATGAAAGTAGCACAGTCAAATATTCAAACTGCCTTGTGCTGGAAGTACATATAGTATCCAACAAAGGCTGTTTCCCTAGAAAATCTGAAATACCCCTGGAGTTCTCCAAGGTGCCTCAGGGTAGGTACCTCAGGATACAGTTTATGAACTGTGGGCTAAAGATCTATCATTCTACAGTGTTTTTATTCAACCATATTCCCAGTATCTACCTAGCATAGTGTTTCGGTATCAACCTTGAGATGCTCTAACCAGATAATTTCTAAAAATTTTCACTGGTTAAAGTATTAATGAGATCACAGGTTCATTCTAACTCTAGTCAATTGGTATCATTCTTCTATGCTAAGACCTAATAACAAACAGGATTCTTGTAAATTCTTGTTTTTTAAACAATTATATGAAAGAGAAAAACAAAAAAACAAGAGCTTAAATAACTTCACAGAACAAAGTAAGAGGATTCCACTCATCAGTTAATGATATTTATAAAGCAACAGGAACTAAGCCACCACAGCTCAGGAGCAGGAGATAAAAGAGCCATAAACAAGCCATGAGGCCTAAAAACAGGGATGTACATACTTGAAAACTTAATATGCTATGGAGACATTTTAAGTCAACTGGGAAAAAGATTGAACTATTCCATAAAAGTTACCAGGGCAAATGTTATCCATATGAGAAAAAAATGAGATGCCTACCTACAACATGTAATGATAGCAAACATTTATGTTCTGTGTACCAGATACTATTCTTAATACTTTGTATATTAATACTTGTATGTTAATGTTAATATTTTGTAATCAATAATTATAATTAATTAATATTTTTATATTAGCCACTCATTTAAGCTTCATTACTATCGTATGAAATAGGTCCTGGTATCATCCCTATTTTAGAGGGGAAAACTGAAGTACAGAAATGTTAAGTAACTTTTCAAAGGTCACACGTGAGCCGGGTGTGGTGGTACACATCTGTAATCCCAGTACTTGGGTTCCTGCCTGCCTTAGAATATTACCCAGAAAAAAAAAAAAGGAGCTATGTTACACTTGCTCTAAAATGAGTTCTCTGATAAATGAATAATGCCATTGACTACAAATTACATAATTCCATATGTATATGATTACGTGAGTACTGAGAAAAGTAGAAAAGTAAGTGCATATCAGGTTGTTGCCACTGCTTCCTGAGAGGGAAAAGATGAGAAGATAGAAGAGTAAAAATCTCCAAGTGCATATAAAATAATTTCGTGATAAAAATCAGCTTGTTGGACAATCCTTTGCTGGGAACAGAGGATTACTGTTTTAAAGATGTATCATCATTTCCCTTAGCCATTCTTTATCACAGTAGAAGTGTTATCAGACACTCCTTAGCTGACTTCATATAGAAACTGTCCTATATTTCACACCAGGGTCCTGATTCCTACATTTACATTTGCTTAATATTAGTTTATTATGTCTAGAGTCACTGGACAAATTATTTTGAAATAAGCTTAATGAACCTGTCTGATATCTTCTATATTCCCAACTGTCTATAAATTTCTCACTTCTTAATGGAAAAGCTCTCACTTCATGATAGATTATTCCTCACTTTTTGATAAAATGTTTCACACCTCTTGATAGAATTCCATCTTATGAAAGGAAAATATCCACAGGGAATGTCTTTCAATTGTAAACCCCATCCCCCAAATAACAAATCATATCACTCACCACATATCTTAATTGTGTGGCCAGTCCTAAATTCTAAATTTTATTGTACCCAGAGTAAAAAAAAAAAATAGCATAAGGTATTTGAGTACTAGCAGAAGAAAAAAAAAATCCATTGTTCCTGGGTAAAGAGTTTCAAAGTTTAATAATAGCAGAAATACAGAGCATAATCATACATTTTATATACCTTCTTCATTATAAGGAAATTTCTCTTCATTATAAACTAAGAGATTATCATCAGAGGTCTTCATATTTCTTTTACTCCTTAATGTTACTTCTCACCATTCCATCCCATCCCATCCCACATGTCATGTGCCCTGATCCTTTGGTTATTACCACATAATTCAGGCTCTCTTGTTTCAAGTTCTCAATTTATAATTAAAAAGTTAAAATTATTTAACATTCAAAGAGCTAAACTAATACATTCTTGTTATCAACTGGAAGCAGGCAACATTTAAGAAGTGAAAAAACCATTTTACTACATAACAATTAGTGCTTCTGGCTCTCAGTCTCTCTCTGCACCTCATGGCTAACTCCTCCAAAGATTGACAAACACATCATCTTCCCAGTTTTCTAACCTTGCAGAACCCCTTTCTTAGGGAGAATCAATCATTAATATTATTTAGATAATTTTGTCGATAAATATATAGCTCTTAATTTTTTTTAATGATCAGTTGGGCATATTGGCACATGCCTATAATCCCAGTATTTGGGAGGCTGAGGCAGGAGGATTATAGGTTCGAGATCATTGTAATAACTTAGGAAGACTCTGTTTCAAAATAAACAAAATAGAGCTGGGGTGTAGCTCAGTGGTAGAACTCCCCTGGGTTCAATTCCCAGTGCCACAAAGCTGGGGGGGGGGGTCGCCAAAATGAAATGGAAAAAAAAAACTTTATGGTATACAAAATATACCATAAACAATTATCACTTCTAATAAAGCGGAATCTGAAATTCTTGTTCAGGACCATACTGTCCTATACAAAATTCTAGAGAATTCAATATCTATATCTATAAGAAAATGCACCTTGATATACAAAATTCTAGAGAATTCAAATTCAATATCTATAAGAAAATGCACCTTGATATATTGCTCTAATTTATAGCATCTACATTCCCAATCACCCAAATAAAATACCTGGGTTTATTTATTCAACAAACATTATAATAAGAGTGTTCTTCTTTTCTTCAATTTTCAGTCTTTCCCCTCTTCTCCCTCATACCTGCCAAAATAAATAAGTAAGGGAGGGCACGAGAGAGGAAAGGAATAATGGAAAACATGGAGAAGTCAGACCAAAGACAAAATATGCCCCTCAAGAGCATACCCCCAGTGACCTACCTCCTCCTAACTGGCTCCACCTCCTAATGTTTCCATCACCTCCCATCTGGGAGCCAAGCCCTCAACACCTGAGCCTTTCTGGGGGAATATTTCAGATCCAACCATATCATGGGTACTATTAGCTAATAAGCAACTAGGTTAAGGCCAGACACTTAGTCCCTGCTCTTAGAGTGCTTAAAGTGGAGGAAACACTATGAGACAGTCGCAGCATGGTGTGGTAGAAGCCAGCTACAAAGTGCACAGTGAGAGGCTAACTGTCCTAACCAGCCAGAGAAGACACACCCACAACCTGATGGGAAACCCGAGGCTGAAGAGGAGTCACCTAGTGAAGAGAGAACAGCAGAGGCAAAGGCCTAGAAACAGTAGTAGAAGGGCAAAGTATTCAAAGAAATTTCAGAATTGGGTAAGCAGGGTAACAATAATGAGGATTTTTACATACAAAGTTGGAAGTTAAGGAGTTTGGCAATGGCTTTGAAGGGCTTTAAGATGAGAAGTGAATATCATGTTTACTATTTTATCAAATGGATCATTCTTGCTGCAAAGTGAAGATGAATTGGAAAATTACAGGACCAGAGATAGTGAAACAGAAAGCCATGCAGTAATCACCATTCAAACCTGATGAAGTCTTGTTTAGCAAAGTAGCAACAGAGACTAAGAAATGGGCAGATCTGATGAATTTAGGGGGTAGAATAAATAAGCCTCGTAGACTGAATAAAGGTTAAAATGAGGGTAAATAAGTAAGGAGAAAGGGCAATGGAGGAGTCAAAGATGACTGTCAAGTTTCTGGCTCGGAGAGTACTGAACAATGATGCCAATCACTGAGGAAAAGGCACAGTGAGGGAGATCATGTGTCTGCTACAATGTGGGGATTTTAAGTGACATGGATATAAAAGACGTCTTACACAAGTCTTGAACTTGGGATAGATTCAGAACAAAAACACATTGACTGAAGTACAGAAAAAATAAGATGGACTAAGAAATGTAAAATTGTTAGAAAGTTGGAGACCAAATTCTGTACACCACCACCAACATTTAAGAGACAGGCAGAGGTGAGGGAAAAAAAAAAAAAAAAGAAGTCTGCAAAAGCCAAAGAGGTCAGAAGGTTTCCAGGGAACCTGTCATCCCTGGCATCCCAGAAGCCAAGGGAATATTTCAGTGAGGATGTCCTCCATTCATTAGATACATACTAAGAAGATCTCTGATGGCCTAGGCAAGAATGGTTTCAGTGGAGTACATCTGAAATAGTGCAGTGAAAATGAAGTAAATGCTAACACAGGAAAATAAAATCATGGTGATACACTGAAAGTTAAAGTGAGGCAGTCAACATATTTAAAGAAATCCAAACATGACAATGTGGTTTTATAAAGTAGAAAGCAGACATTTAAAATATACATGCAATGGAATTCTATTCAGCCATAAAAAAATAACACAATTATGTAATTTGCAAAGACAATGGATGAAACCTGAGAATTCATGCTTAGTAAGATTAGCCAGTCACAGAAAGTCAAAGGCTATATGCTTTCAATCATAGGTGGAAGCCAGAGAGAAACTGGGAAATAAAGACTTTAGATAAATGACGGGAGACACTAGTGGAATGGAGGAGGGGGATGAAGGAGGTAAAGAGAGGAGGAGAAAGGGAAGACATGATGAGGGTAACTAAACAACCTTTTGTTCATATATGAAGTTACTTGTATCAATGTAAAGACTATCTATGGTGTGGGAATGGAAGGGAAACACAAGGAATGCTGATTGCATGTATGTCTGAACCTCACTATTATATATAGTTAAAATGCACCAATAAATTAAAAATAAAATTTTTCTAAGCAGATAAGTTGAAGGTGATTAAGTAAGAGGGTCAAAGATATCAACAAATAGCTATCTATGGAATCTAAGATAGAAAGGGAACAAAATAAACAGGAATGAACTGAGATGAGTAAAAATGGCACAAATAAAATGTGAGAAACTAGGAAGGATTGGAGATTATGGTTAAAAAAGGGGGGGGATATTATTTTAATATTTTAGCATCACTGAGGGATGCCAAGGGGTAGGGTTATGGAAGTTGGTGCTTAAATTGGCACAAATGAGAAGTCACTAGAAATGAGAATAAAGAACTGAAAATGATATTGGAAAAGTAGGCCAAGTAGGCACTCAAATTATCCAGAATCATGTAGACTTAGAATGAAGAGGAAGATTGTAAAACAAGAATCAAGATTTTCAGTGAATCAAAGTAAATAGTAAGCACACAGATTATAGTGAACAAAAGAATTAGAGAATAATAAAATCCAGTGGCCTACATTCTTGAAAAATCAATCATTTTATGAGACTAATTATTTCACATTTTAAAGCGATTTTTCTGTCATTCTTCAGTAATCAGCTCTCTTCTGGAGAGGTGATGTTGCTCTAAATATCTTTAATAGAGTACTTTCCTCATAGAAAACAAGCATTGCTGATTTTATTCAAGTACACTACCAAATGTCTACAAAGTATTACCAAGTTCAGCTAAAAAAGAAAAAAAAAAGGTAAAGAAAAAAAAACAAGGTAAAAATTCTTGAACACAGAAAACAAATAACATGTGAATAATTTATTGTAAGCTTCTGCTGTCAGCAGCTTTATTAACAGAAATAATATTTGTAAAATCCCATAGGACAATAACAATTTAAATATATGCAAAAGAGAAGAATACAGGCTGAGAATCCTTAAGAATCAATCTTATGGTGTCAAAGCTATTTTCGGCAAAGAATGCTGTACATGCACAAGCTCTCAATGCAAAATAAACAAGATGTTCAAAAAAAGTCTGTCATAGTCTATCAAAGTCTGTAGACAAGGTTCTAGAATTTTTCTATTCAACTATGTACTTACTGATAGAAATAAACTGAATTCAAAAGCTTTGTTACCTCAATCCTGCATCAGTGGTATTAAATCACAGAAAAATTTAATTCATTCATTAAGCTCTTAATCTCTTACTAACATACCTCCAACATATAATCTTGGGAGAAAGGAGAAGAGAAGGGGATCTAAAATCCAGGAGAGATATTAAAAGTACCTGAAGGATAGGACACCAACACAGAAAACCCACAATTAAGTCATACACATACACATCTCTGGGAGTAAAATAAGATGTTCTATACTGCGGCATGTCATTTTCACACAAATGAAGAATTAGTTATTAAAATGAAATGCAAATGACCCTTAATCATTTTAAAAGATGTTCAACTTCATAGAAGAAATACAAATTAAAACTACACTGAAATACAATTTCTCACCTATCACTTTGGCAAAAATCCTAATGTTTAACAGTACACTCCAGGCAAAGTATAGGGAAACAAGCTGATGAGAATGCAAAATAGTTCAGTCACTGCAGAGAAAAATTTGCAACACCTAGCACAATTATATATGCATTTACCCTTCAACTAGCAAACTCTCATCCATGAATCTATCCAAAGGTACACTGGCCAAAATATGAAAATAGATACAAGCAAAGCTGTCCACTATGGCACTATTTGCAGTAAGCCTGGAAACAACCCTGATATTCATCAATAAGGAACATGTTGAGTAAACTGGTACACTGACACTATAAGGTTGTAAATATAACTATATTCTACCACGGAGTGATCTCTAGGATAAAGTAAGTAAAAAAAAGCAAGATGAGCCAGACACATGCTTGTCTTCCCAGTACTTGGGAGGATGAGACAGGAAGTGCAAAGGTTCGTGGCAAGCCTCAGCTACTTAATGAGGCCCTCTGCAACTTAGTGAGACCCTGTTTCAAAATAATAAAAAAATAGGGCTAGGGGTGTAGCTCAGAGATGATAGAATGCCCCTGGGTTCAATCCCCAGTACAGGGAGAAAAAAAAAACAACTTAAAGAAAAGTGGGACATTTACTTAGGAAAGGTAAGATAGTAATACACATACACGTGTAATTTGTGAGGGGGAGATACTGGGGATTTAACCCAGGGGCATTCTACCACTGAGCTATACCACCAGCCATATTTATTTTATAACAGGGTCTTAATAAGTTGATGAGTCTAGCCTCAAACCTGTGATCCTCCTTTCTCAGCCTCCCAAATACTGGGATTATAGTCATGCACCACTGCACCCAGCACATGTGTTATTTTTAATACACACAGGGAAAAGAAATATGGTGAAGGAAACAGGAATTAAAGGTAGATGTCTCTGAACAGAGCTTACTGATACATTTGCCTTTTGGACCATGTCAATGTTTACTTAATTTTTTTTAATTTAAGAATTTCTAAAAATTGAAAGCAGAAACAAATAAACCTAACTCTAGCTGTCATTATAACCAAACTGGGACGAGTTAGCCTAAAAGAAATGATGGGCACTGTAACCAAACTATACACAGTAGGTTATATCTAAGGACCAAAAGAACTACAAAAAAAAAAAATTAACTTTTTTAATAACTATTTTGTTGTAGTTATTACTAGTACTATTATCCTGAGACCAGGGTATGTGTATATTGTGGGATAAAATAAATTATAATGTCCTAATATCATGGAGAATAGGATTCTCCATGTGGAAGGAAAATAATAAAGATGTAAAATCAATGAAATTAAACTCTATAGCCTTCTATTTTAAGTATGAATATGAATTCGTATTTTCTTTCTTTAAAAATCTTATTTCCTAGCACTGAAACAACCTAGTAATAATGACCAACCCAGCAGCAATGACCGTTTTCTTTATCCAAGTTTTTCTCTCTAAATACCATTTTCCACTCAAAAGAATCTTTTAAAAAATGGCTAAAATAAGCCAGGCGTGGTGGCGCACGC
>PVLC010000152.1:268439-292159 GCA_004027655.1 Graphiurus murinus
AAGCCAGGCGTGGTGGCGCACGCTTGTAATCCCAGCACTCGGGAGGCTGAGACCGGAGGATCTGGGTTCGTGGCCAGCCTCAGCTACCTAGTGAGGCACTCCGCAACTTAGTGAGACCCGGTTTCAAAATAAAGAATCAAAAATAGGGCTGGGGGTATAGCTTGGAGGTAGAATGCCCCTGAGTTCCATCCCCAGTACTGCAAAAAAAAAAAAAAAAAATGGCTAAATATAGGTCTAGGACTGAAAATGAGATAAAGCTGGAATATCTTGTCATATCAGAAAACCAAAAACTATTAACAACTTTAACTATAGTGATCCCAAAGGTCTCAAAAGATTCTCTTCCTGGCCAAATACAGATTATCTGAACTTCAATAATGACAATACCACAATATATTGAAACAATAATGTTAAATTTCATTACTTTATAATGCTCTCAAAAAATAAATTCATCAACAGATGAATGGAAAAAGAAAATGTATATACACACAAAGGAGTTTTACCCAGCCATTAAAAACAAAATTGTCATTTGCAGGAAAATGGATGGAACTGGAGAACATTATGCTGAGATCAGCCAGCCTCAGAAAGTTAAGGGTTATATGTTTTCTCTCATATGTGGAAGCTAGAGAGAATATAGGGGAAAGGGACGGGACGGGAGGGGGGTAGGGGGCGGTGCTTCATAAATAAAGACTGAGACCAGCAGAATAGTGGAAGGGGATGGAGTGAGGGAGGAAAAGGGGGGAAAAGAGACTTGAGGAAGAAAATAGACCAAATAATATGGTGTCCATAAATGAAGGTATCACTAAGAGCCTTACTAATATGTACAGGGAAGGAGGGGTGGTTAGCAGGATGAGGTTAGGAGGGAACCATACCAAAAGATATTGTGTGCACATATGAATGTATAACTTTGAATCTCACTACAATGTAGAATTATATTGCACCAATAAAATTCTAAAATATAAAATAAAAGCTAATTCAGTACCTTTGGTGAATGCTATAGAACCAAATCATTATTTTGAAAAGTGGTAAGAAGAAAAGAATCAAAAGCATCTTTCTTAATCAAACTGTTCCCTATGGCAAGAAAATTGTTGATACAAGTTTCTGCTTACAGAAGTACTCTACCAAATAAATCAAAGAATGATAGAATATCACTATTTTGTAATCCTAATGAATTACAGCTCTAGGGAATAAAAAGTCAATGATCCAAGAGTAAGCAGACTTTATCTGTAAAAGGTCAGATAAAGAATATGGCTTTATATGCTGCATACATTTTCTGTCACATTCTCCTTTATGTGTTTAACTTCTTAAAAATATGAAAATCAATATCAGATCATGGGTTGTATACAACCCACAGATCAGATTTGGCTGGACCCTGATAGCTAATGACAACAGAAAAACAGATTCACTCAGATGCCTCTTGAAAGAATTAATCACTGACACCTATGTGGTAGTTCCACAAAACAAAACCCTGAAATGGGTCGCAGTCAAGAAAAGTATAAAGAGCAAAAGAATGTGATAAGAGATACCATGTGGGACACAATCAGCAACACCCCAACTGTGAGGAAATTATTCAGGACAATTTTATTAGTTTCAAAAATAAATTATAAGGAAGAAAGTAAGGAGACAGAGGAGGGGGTATTACTGCTTAAAAAGAAACTTAAAACATGTACCAACCAATTATGCAGATTCTGATTCTAACAAAAAAATAAACTTTAAAAATAATTGTATAGAATGTACGTACATGCCAGTGTTATCCATAAAAGCCACAAGATGTAAACATGAAAACAGTCCAGTGTCCATCAACTGATGAATAAATATGTCCATAAACTATAATACTATTCATCCATAAAAAAAGAATGAAGTAATGATACAAGCTACAACATAGATGGACCTTGAAAACATTATGCTAAGTAAAAGAGGACAGGTACAAAAGAGCACATATTGTATGACTGCATTTTTATGAAATAGCCAATGTAGATAAATCCAGAAATCGTTTTCTAGGGCAGAGGAAAGTGAAGAATGGGAAATGGCTGCTAGTAGGGTACAAGGATTCTTTTGGGGTAATAAAAATGTTCTAAAATTGTGACAATGGCTTCACAATTCTGTGAATACACTAAGAACAACGGAATTGCCAATTTTAAATAGGTGAATTGAAGGGTATATGAGTTATAGCTAAATAAAGCTGGGCTAAAAAATAAAGTTTGTTAAAAAAAAAAAAAGACTGGTTAAAGAAGTTAAAATAAGTAAATACCAACTACATTCAAGATCAATGAAATAGTGAACATTTCCAGTGAAACTGTCATTAACTAAATACTATATTTAATGCAAAATTTTAATAGAAGGTCAGCAAAAGTGCCACTGTTATGGTTATATATAGAATGTTCCTGAAGAACTCATGTATTAATGGTCAGAGTTGGTGCAATTAAGTCATGAGGTTGGATATGGTGGGCAGTAACATAGGCAGATGGATGTGATGTGGGGATGTGGCCTTAGGGACTGTGCTTTTGTCTTTGAATCCCCTTGCTTAATGGTGCGTGCCCTCTCTCCTGTCTCCTCTCTCCTCTTTCTCTCACACCCTCTCTCACTCTCCCTCTCTCTCGATTTCAGCCTTCAATGATGTGTGAAAGCAGAGCCCCTTGCTCTGTCTCTTTGCTTCACATCTTCAAGCCCTGAGTTCCACAGATGTAACCTGGCCTGACATGGAATGAAACTCCAAGACCTCAAAAAATCTGAGCAAATAAATCTTCCTCTAAGTTGTGTGGTCAGTTGTTTGGGATTGTAGCAGTGAGAATGTTGACCAAGACACAAATTGGTACCAGGGGAGTAGGGTTACTGCTATATCTAAGTCTGACCATGTGTTTTATGCGTCTTTGGAAGCGGTTTGTGAAAGGAAGTTAGGAGAGCCATAATGCTGACAAAAAGGCAGATGGTAGAGACCATCTGAAGATTTTGGAGGGCAAAGAGGACTCGACAGGAAAATGGAGTAGAGGCCACCCATGTTACATTCTGGCAAAGAATTTAGTGGCATCTTGCCCATGTCCTGAAACTTTGGGTGAGGCAAAATTTAAAGATGATGGACTGATTAAACAGGCAGAAGAAATCTTAAAAAGCAAAGTATCCAAAATGCATTATAGATATGATGTCTGCATTCAGCCAATTGTACAGTGAACTTCAGAAGCACAAAGCAAAACACAGAGACTTCACAGACTTGCAGTTTGGCCAGAAAGGAGTGTGTAAAGCTGGGGCCAGAGAAATGGTGCTGTGAAATAAAGTAGGATGGCTGAAGGGAAGTTGAATGTTTTGCATAGGAACAAAGAAAAGAATGTGGTCAGGGCAGTTCAAGCCCAAGTATGGAACCATGGAAACAAGGGCCCAGTGGTGGTGGCTATGATTGAAAAGGGCCTGGCTGTGGCCAGGATTGAGACAGGCCCAGGGATGGAAAAGGGTCCAGTAGTAGTGACTGAAAAGGGCATGACTACCTTTCTTGCCAGCAGTTGATTTCAGTGCTTAAAAAATGTTGGCTTTGCTGGGAAAAAAAAAGGGGGGGTGGGTCATAAGTCTTCTCACCAGATTTCAAAGGAAGGCCTGGGAAGCCAGGCAATGTGTGGCAGGATAAGAATTCCTGCAATCAGACCCAGATCAAGTCAAGGTTGCAAGAAAAAACCCTGAGATTTAGAAATGCCAGAAATGTGTAACATCCATGAGGAAAGGCTGCAAGTTGAGAGCCACAGAACCAGACTGGAAGAGCAAGTAGGCTGCCCACTGTAATCAACAAGTCACAGGGGTGGACTGCCAAGACCCCTTGGAGAACCAACCTCACCACTATGTGCCCCAGATGCCAGAAACTGAGCTGAAGGATTAAATGCTTGCCCTGCTGGATTTCCATCGTGTTTTGGTCCCATTTCTTCTTTCCTCCCTTTTGGAAGTCAAATGCTTACGCTGTCCCATTGTACATTGGATGCATGTAACTTGCTTATTTTGATTTTAATTTTCTTTTATAAGAGCTCACAGCCAAGAGTTCACCTTTAGTCTCAACAGAGACTGTGGGATTTCTGAGCAATGCTGAACTGCTGAGACTTTGGGAACTCTGGGAGATGAACTAAACACACTTTGCATTCTCAAAAAATGTACTTTCTCTATCAAATTGAAGCTTTCTATCTCCCAAAGATAAATGAGCATTGATCGAAGGTACAGAAGTTAGAAACCTACCTATCTTCTGTATATGAACCCTTGCATATACAGTTCCAATTTTACCTTCCTAATGCGCATGAGTTATTTAAGGGGAAAATGTTAGATATAGAATGCCCCCCTGAGAAGCTCATATATTAATGTTCAGAGTTAATATAATTAAATTATGAGGGCTATAATCTCACCAGTGTGTAAATCCATTGTAATGGATTCACTGAGTGATAACCTAGGTAGGTAGGGTGTGGCTAGAGAAGGTGAGTCCCTCGGGTTGTGGTCTCCTGTCCTTTTGCCTTTGAATCCCCTTGCTTGTTTGCTGTCTCTTGCTTTAGGGTTAGGGTTAGGGTAACATGATGTGAGAGCAAAAATTCTGCTCTCTTCCTCTCTCTGCATCCTGCCAACATGCCCTGAGCTCTGCAGATGTACCCTGGCCTGCCATAGACGGAAACTCCAAGATCCCAAAGAAGTGTGAGCAAATAAATCTTCCTTCCTCTGAGTTGTGTGGTCAGCTATTTTGGATTCTATCAGTGAGAATGTTGACTGAGACAGACATTAAAAACTAGTCCATAATTAAACAAAGAGGCTTCTAAGTTATTTATTAGACAACCATATGTTCTGCTCTTATTTTAGCAGGTATCTAGGAATCTGCAAAATCTAAAGCACTTAATTAACTCCTTTTGTCTATCTACAGCAATTAAAACTTGTCTAGTACTTTAGTTTCTCTATTAAGTTGAGGCTATCTCCCAAAGATAAAAGAGCATTGATCCAGGATACAGAAGTTAGAAAGTAATCTAAAACTTCCTGAACTACAAAAATTTTACCTTCCCTAAGTACAATAGTCAAAGGTAAACAAAAAATTTGGGGATAATCTACATGATTTCTCCATTTGCATGGTTCAATTTTTTTTTTTTTTTTTTTTTTTTTGCGGTACTGGGGATTGAACTCAGGGGCATTCTACCTCCGAGCTATACCCTAGCCCTACTTTTTATTCTTTATTTTGAAACTGAGTCTCACCAAGTTGCAGAGTGCCTCACTAGGTAGCTGAGGCTGGCCGCGAACCCGGATCCTCTGGTCTCAGCCTCCCGAATACTGGGATTACAAGCGTGTGCCACCACGCCCGGCTGCACAGTTCAATTTTTTGCACTTTTAGTTAGTAATCAAAAATCAAACTTAGCATTTAAATTTTTTTCTGGTGTCAATATAAAAAAATATGACTCACCATGAACAAAAGTAAAACTCCTGAAGGTGCCACATTGCTAAAATTCACTGATGATTTTTATTAAATATTTTTTGGTTACTTAAAAGAAAAATATTTTCCCAGAGAAATACATCTTTAAAATAATGAAAATCAATGTGAAAAATATGATTGTACAAACATATTTCCACCTCCTATCCAATTTTTTCAGAAATGTTACACAAACAAGATCAAATAAAATGGAACCATAACTATATATGTACACCAATGTCCAATGTACCTAAAATTGCTTTCTGCACATAGTAGACAGCTGTTTATTTAATAGCCTATTCATTTAACGTTTGAAGTTCAGATTTTAATGAGATATATAACTAGAAAGCAGCTATGTAAATTATGGTACACTAAATTACGGTTAAACACTAAAACACTGTGAGAGGAGGCAATCATAGTAATAGATAAGAGCATAGATTCATGCATCACGCTGCCTGAGTTCAAATCCCTGCCCTGTCTGACACTTGTTAATTGTATGGCCTTCAGCAAATTACCTATTCTCAGTTTACTCATCTGTGAAATGAGGAATGTCATTGCCTCAGAAAGCAGTTGGGAGATGGGCATGGTGGCACATGCCTGTTAATCCTAGTACTTGAGAGGCTGAGAAAGGAAGTTCACAAGTTGGAGGACAACCTCAGCAACACAGACTCTCAGCAACCTAGCAAGACCCTGATTCAAAAAAATAGGACTGAGGTACACGTGTAGCCTGGAGGTAGAATGCCCCTGGGTTCAATCCCCAGTACAAACAAAAAAGAAAGCAATTAGGAAAATTAAAGTATATAATGCATGTAAAGCATTTAACATAGCACATAAAAAGCATTAAAAAATGCTATCTACGAGATTGTAAGGAAATATGCTATGAAGTATGACTTAAAGATGTATGACAGTAACATAAAAATGTTGACTTAATAGAGAAATGATAGCGACAATTTCTAAACTTTCCATTAATATATATTTTGTGTGTGTGACACTGAAGATTGAATCCAATGGTGCTCTACTACTGAACTATATCCCTAATACTTTCTATTTTGAAACAGGGTCTCACTAAGTTGCTGCAACTGGTCTTGAATTTGAAATACTCCTTTCTCAGACTCCTAAATACTGGAATTACAGGCATGCACCACCACACCCAGTTCCATTAGTACATTCTTTTAATACAAGAGTTATTATTCCTTTAATACAGTTACTATTAATAATTATTTATGCAGGACAGAATATAAGTTATTAATTTATACTGAAGTAACTATTAATAATAACTACTTTATTAATGGTTTCTGGTTTTAAAAATTATTGTTGCTGGCAATCAAAAGTTCCCTTTTTGTTATTGTTTATTTATTTTTAAAATATATAGCTCTTCATTTGGTTTGTCATCTCTATCCAGAAATTATGTTAACAAACTTAGTATAAATCGCTCCAGACATTTTCAAATAGATCTTCTCTTCCTCTCATTTCGTTCACACACAAAAATCCTATTTTTTACTACATAATTATTCCTAGTCTTAAAACAGGTAAAATTCCCTACTTCTGATAAAGGTATGAGGGAAAAAAATTGCTTTTAATCAAAGATAAAATCTAGTGTCCACTCATTATTAAAATCAAGAAACAGGTAAGTAGTTTGAAAGTAACAGACACTGTAGAATAACTAACCAATAAAAACAAAATCACCAGCCTCGCACGGTGGTAGTCTCAGTATGTGGGAGACAGAGACAAGAGGATTCCAGGTTCAAGACCAGCCTCAGCAACCTAGTAAGTATCACTGCAACCTAGTGAGACCCTGTTTTAAACTAAAAAATAAGTCTGGGGGTGTAGTTCAAGGTAGAATGCCACTGGGTTCAATCCTCAATACAAAAAAAAAAAAAAAAAGACTTTTAATCTGTTTTCTTAAAGGGTTTATCATTACTAGACTGCTTACCAATGTCATTACCTATGATTGACAGTGTACAAATCTGAATCTCCTCCTTCATGACAACTCAAGCTCCACATAGTAAAACTAATCCTTCTACCTCCTTACTCTTTCTAAATCTCAGGAACCACCCTCCTTCTCCTTAGGAGTTTTTCTACTCCTCTAAGTCTCAAAATTTTATTATATTTTAGCTCATCTACTGTGTCTCGGAACTAATCAATTTATCAAAATTAACTGTAAAGAACTCTTTTGTATATACCCATTCTCTCCAGTTTCTTGCCTCTCTTTAACCCTGGTCTTTGTTTATGGTGAGACCACTGCCTCTGAATTCAGCTGTTATCCTCCTGCCTTAAAATCCCTACAGTATGAATTCAAAACCTTTTCATTCTCTTTGCTCTGACCCCATTCTCTTAAGATGAACCTCCCTTCTATTTGACCAAGAAAATACAATCCCTTCTCTATAAACTTTTCTTCTTTGCACTTCAAAGTTTCTTTTTCATCTTTTCTCTTTACTTTTTGTCATAACCACAAGGTTAAACTGTTTGAAGTTGCAATTTTTTAGGTTTAAAAAAAGCTGGTCATATATGATTGATTGATTTCACATGGCTCAACCTAAAAGAAGCATAATTCCTTTGCTCCCTCCATTTCCCTCCTTAATATCATTTTTTCCTAATTTTCATCTGGACCTTACTTCATAATTTAAACAACTCTCTTGCCACCATGCTGCTGTCCAATCTTTTCTTTTCCACTGGATCTTTGTCCTAATCTTAAAAGTGCCCCATTTGTCAGATGAATTTTTTTCTTTAATTCTCCCTTAATCCTCCCAATCACATGAGATATTCTCATTTCTTCACTATAAAACTTCCTGTACTCCCTGCCTCCATCTTCCTCACTTTACATTCCTTAATATTTTGCAAGCTGAATTCACTCATCAGTTCTATTGAAACTTTCTCCCAAGGCTACCAATAATCTCCATGTTGCCCCAAATCAGAGGCCTTTGTTCAATCCTCCTCCTCTTACTGCTGAAGTCTGAGAAGTGCTTCAATTGACCAACTCTCCCTTGACGGTATCACCTCCATGAGCCATAATACACTTTCAAAACTCTCCTCCTTGCTTTCATTTCTACCTCCCAGATCCTGCCTTCTATCATTCTCTAAAGATAAATATTTCACAAGGATCAGTCTTTTTAGTTTTCTCTATTCTTTTTACTTCTCTGCCCTGATACTTTTTTTTTTTTTTGAGACCAGAAAGTATGTATAAAAGTATCAGGGCAGAGCCGGGCGTAGTGGCGCACGCTTGTAATCCCAGCATTTGGGAGGCTGAGACCGGAGGATCTGGGTTCATGGCCAGCCTCAGCTACCTAGTGAGGCACTCTGCAACTTAGTGAGACTCAGTTTCAAAATAAAGAATCAAAAATAGGGCTGGGGGTATAGCTCGGAGGTAGAATGCCCCTGAGTTCAAGCCCCAGTACTGCAAAAATAAAAAAAAAATCCCAAATTAAAATCACCTCACACCCAAATTCCTCCCAGTTTCTCTATTTTTGTAAGGCTAAAGGAACTTCCATAACTCAACTGCTGTCGCTTTCCACTTAACATAGCAACTTCCTTTCTCCCATTGTTTATCATCCAATCTTTCCCACAGTATGCCACAATTCCACAAAAGGGCAGAGAAAAGGCAAAATCTGGCTCCTTCATTTGGAGCTGTTTCTTGGAAATCAGAACTCCGGATTATCAGATTATCTGGCTTTGGGGCTCTGGGACTCTCCCTAATCTACCCTTCCCTGAGCCTTTGGCCTTGGCCCAAGGGTTACACCATCAGCTTTCCTGTCATGGTATCAAATTTCTGGTTCCAATTTGATGTGAAGCCCAATAGAATTTCCTGTTCTGAGAGTTCATTAGATGGGATGTAAATTGGAAAGCTGTGCCCAGAGCATCACATTTAAAGAATTCTGAGATCCATCAAATTTAAAGAATTTCTATCAGATCCATGCTGACAAAAGAAATACACTGAAAGTCACATCTGTACTTTTAAATATTCTAGGAGTCACATAAAAAAGTAACAGGCAAAATTAAATACATTTAACACAGCTGTGCACGGTGGCTCATGCCTATAATCCCAGTACTTGAGAGGCTGAGACAGGAGGATAGCAGGTTCAAGGACAGCATGTAGTAATTTAGTGAGACCCTATTTCAAAATAAAAAATAAAATAGAGCTGGGGTTATAGCTAAGAAGTAGATCATCCCTGGGTTCAATCCCCAGTAAAAAAAAAATTATTATACACACACACACACACACACACACACACACACACACACACACACAATATGTATATAGACTTTTTTACCTCAATATAGCTAAATTATTTAAATAGGTTATCAATTAAAAAGAAGATATTTTATATTTTTATATTAAATCTTCAAAAATTCAGTGTATATTTTATCACAAAAAGTCACAAATTGAAGATATGTCTTAACTGCCAAATAGCTACAAGCAAACTACTGTTGCTTCGGGAATTCTTCAAATACTCAATTCAACTTTTAGTATAGCTCTAAACTATAATAAGTTACATGTATATATTCAAATATGTCATATTTTAATAACTCATCACATCAAAAATCACAAATGCACTGTTTTGTGCATCCAGATTAACTTGGCTTTGTGCAGACCAAGAATACAGTTTTTCTGTAACTGGTCATTTTATAAACTTATTATGATATTTAAATACTAAAATACTGACTTCTGTTTAAATGTAAGACCACATAATAACTGACATAAAATATGTAAACAAGAATAACTGCAAGCCGGGCAGGGTGGCGCACGCTTGAAATCCCAGCATTTGGGAGGCTGAGACCGGAGGATCTAGGTTCGCAGCCAGACTCAGCTACCTAGTGAGGCCCTCTGCAACTTAGTGAGACTCTGTTTCAAAATAAAGAATAAAAAATAGGGCTGGGGTATAGCTCGGAGGCAGAATGCCCCTGGGTTCAATCCCCAGTACCGCAAGAAAAAAAAGAGTAACTGCAAAAATGGACCTAACTTGATTAAACTCCAAGAGAGCTGGGCACATATATTCTGTGCAGGTTCACACAGACTGCACAGCAAAGAGTAAATACTTACCGAGACATTAGAGTTTTAGCACTTATTTTAGGTTCTGCGTACTTATTGCCTAAGTTTAATAAAGTATATGAGTCTTGCTTGGATATTTTATGGTTCCAACTTGATTATCCATTATCCATCATCCTATAAACACCTACCATATTTTCTGGTAATGATGTTTAAAGACTTTATCTTCCTTAATAGACTGTATGCTTCAGAAGAGCAAAGACTATGTCTGTTTTATTCAATGCTCATCCCTAGGGCCTAGAATAGTACCAGAAATATAGTATGTATAAATTTGTTAAACATTCCATACATATTTATATTATGCAGATTAGATTTCATTTCTTACTGTTAAAATACAGCATTCTTTGTATTTGGATCCTTTCATTTTACAAATCTTGACAAAATGCTTGTCACAGTCTCATTCAAGTTGTACTCCATGACAAACAAAATCAATAGAGAATAAAATTATCGAGATTGTGAATCATAGTTCATATCACGATCCATATAACAATTCTGCATCTTTTGCACATTTATCATTTAAAAGCTTTAATTTCTATATCAAAACCATCTCAGATGTGTACATTTATACTATAAAATATACTCATACACATTTGGCAAACTAAAGTTTTAAGAATAGTATTTACTACCCCTTAATATTTAAATATACATATAAAGAGATATCTGTTAATATATGTTATATGTATATATATAGCTTAAAATGATTTTATAATCACTTTTGGAATAAAAACTTCATATCCCTTCTACAAAACAATTTGACAATATATATAAGAACCTTCAAAAACATGAAATACTTAAGATACCTGAAAACTACAAAATGCAGATGAAAGGAATTAAAAAAAAACCCTAAAAAATGAAAAGCTATACTATGTTCATGAATTGAAAGACTCCACATAGCTGTCAATTCTTTCAAATTGTTCTATGGATTTAATGCAATGCCAATCATAATCCTAACCAGAAATACTGCAGATAAAGTTGACTAAAATTTATACAGAAAGACACATGAAGTAGAATTAAACAAATTTTAAATAGAGGAACAAAATGAGGATTCAAACCATCCAATTTTAAAACATATTATAAAGCTACAGTAGTCAAAAAAAATATAGGAGAAGCAAAAAGACATGTATATTAATGGCATCAAGCAGAGAATCCAGAAATAGACTCACACAAACTATGGTAAACTGATTTCTCAGACAAGAGGAAATGAAATTCACTGGGAAAAGGAAAGTCTTTTCAACAAACAGGGTTGGAATAAATGGACATCTCTATGCAAGAATAAAACTGACTTTATATAAAAATTAACTCAAAATTCATCATAATCTAAATGTCAAAGGTAAAACTACAAAAATCTTACAGGAAATCAGAGAAAAATCTTTGCAAACTTGTCCTAGACAGAGTTCTTAGCCATGACACTAAAAGCATAATGCATAACGTGAACAAAACAAGCTGATCAACTGAACCTCGCCAATATTTAAAACTTTTTTTTTGTGGGGGGGGGGGTAAACTGGGGATTAAACTCAGGGGCATTCTACCTCCAAGCTACACCCCCAGCCCTATTTTTTATTCTTTATTTTGAAACAGGGTCTCACTAAGTTGCGGAGTGCCTCACTAGGTAGCTGAGGCTGGCCGCGAACCTGGATCCTCCGGTCTCAGCCTCCCGAATGCTGGGATTACAAGCTTACAAGCATGTGCCACCACACCCAGCTTATTTTTTTTTCATTCGTGCATTGTAAGCATACATCTTTGTTAGGTACAAATTGATAACGACATATGTGCCCACATTTCTCATTTGACCCCTTCCCCAAATTCCCACCCTGCTCCCTCGCCCTCCCCCCCTCTCAAGTTCAGTTTAGTAAGTGACCTTGATATACATTAGGGTGTCCCCCGCACCCGTCCATCCTCTTCGGTTAAATCAATTTCTTTGCTTATCGAGGGTCTCTCCTTTTTCATCTTATGCCCCATCTTCTCCCTAGCATCTGCATATTAGGGAGAACATATGCTTCTTTACTCTTTGTGACTGGCTAATCTCACTTAACATAATGTTTTCCAGTTGCATCCATTTCCCTGCAAATAACATGAGTTTGTTCTTCTTTATAGCTGAGTAAAATTCCATTGTGTACATATCCCATAGTTTTGTAATCCATTCATCTGTCGATGGACATCTTGGCTGCTTCCATAATTTGGCTATCAGAGAGATGCAAATCAAAACTACCTTGAGATTTCACCTAACTCCAATCAGAATGGCAATCATAAAAAATCACGAACAACAACTGCTGACGAGGGTGTGGAGAAGTGGGAACCCTAATACATTGTTGGTGGGATTGCTAATTAGTGCAACCACTTTGGAAAACAGTATGGAGGATCCTCAGACGAACGGGAATAAACCTACCATATGATCCAGCAATACCACTTCTGGGTATCTACCCAAAAGAATGGAAACCAAACTATCAGACCGATGTATGTGTATCTATGTTTATAGCTACACAATTCACAATAGCCCAGCTTATTTAAAACTTTTGTTCTGCAAAAGACATTCAGTAGGTAAAGATAAACAACAGACTGGGAGAAAATACTTGCAAATCATTAAAAGAACAAACTGTATACAGACTATACGCAGAACTCAAAATTCAACAATAAGAAAACAACCCATTTATTTTAAATAATAAAAAATTTAAATAGATGCTTCACCAAAAAGGGCAAGTATCACAGAAAAAGATGTTCAACATCATTAGTTATTAGGAAAATGCAAATTAAAACTATAATGAGATACCACTACATATCTATTAGAATGGCTAAAACAACACAACAACAGTAACAAAAAGATGACAACACCAAGTACTAGAGGTCATCAAGCAACTAGAATTCCCAAACATTACAGGAGAAAATTCAAAATAGATACAGCCACAGTTTGGCAGTGTCTTATAAACATTACCACACAACCCAGTAAATCTCACTTTGGGATATCTGTCCTTGAGAAATGAAAAAATTTTAACAAAAAAAAAATCTATATACAAATGTTTATAGATGTCTTATTCATAATTCCACAAATTGGTGACAGCCGAGTTGTCCTTCATCAAGTGAATGGATAAACTATATATATATATTCATAGTATGGAATACTACCCAGCAATGAACAGGAACAAACTATTGGTACATATAATATGAATCAGTCTCAAAAGCTAATTATGCTTAGTGAAAGAAACCAGCTTCAAAAGATTATATTCTGTATGATTCTACTAACCTGACATTCTGAGAAATGCAAAACTACAACAGAGATGGCAAAGAGATACTAAGGGTTAGAAGCATGGAAAGGGTTATTACAAAGAGTTAGCATGGAGGAGTTTGGGAGAGTAATGAAACTATTCTGAGTTCTCATTATGATGGATTTCTTTAATAGGATAAAACTCACAGAACTATAAGCAATTTTATATGCTATTTTAATTTTTTTTAACTTAGTGATCTTTATTTCATCCCAAACTTCTCATCCACATTTCCTAAATCAGTATCACAATTTATTCAGTTGCTCTGCTGCTCCATGGGTCAGCTAAGGACTCTATACCTGGTTAACAGTTCAATCTCCCATGCCTAGAACACAGCAGATACTCAGTATTTATTACTAAAGTGTGAAATCTACAACTGCTATGAAAGAAGAAAAGATAGAAGACCTAGGGCCACCAAACACAAGAAAGCACAAAGAGTAAAGTGAAATTTAAAAAGGAATATCTAGTAGAGCTGTTGTGGAAAACAGTATGGAGATTCCTAAAAAACTAAAAATAAACTATTTGATTCAGCAATCCCACTTGGGTACAGAATAAAGGAAATCAAATCAGTATGTGAAAGAAATATCCACACTCTTATGATCAATGCAGTATTATTCCCAAAAGCCAGTATGAAAATCAACCTAAGTGTCTAACAAACAGATGAATGGGTAAAGAAAATGTAGTTTAGATACATAATGCAATATCATTCAGTCTGTAAAAAATGGAAATCTTGTGTTTGTGACAACACGGATGAACCTGAAGGACACTGTGATAAGAAAAATAAGCAAGGACAGAAGACAAATACCCTATGATCTCACAGGGGGAATCTAAAAAACTCAAATTCACGGAAGCAAAGAGTACAAAGGTAGTTACCAGGAACTGATAGGAGTTGGGAGATTTGGTCCAAGGCAACAAACTTTCAATGTAGACAAGATGAATAAATTCAAGAGATCTATTATACAATGTGGTGACTACAATTAATAGCAATGTATTATATTCTTGAACATTTCTCAGAGAGGAGTGTTCTTACCACAAAGAATTGTGTGAAGTAATGCACGTATTAGTTTACCCATCCCCAATGCATACATACTTCAGAACACTGTGTTGTACATATACAATTTTCATCAATTAAAAATGAGTGAAATCAATGGGTCTAAACAAGAAAATTAAAGTTTTCTGTTCAAAGGAAACTAAAGGCAAAGTAATTAGATAACATAAAAGATTATTTACCATATCTAAAACCAATAACAATAGTATTAGGAATATATGAAGAACTACAATAAGACGGACTAGAATCCTGACACATAAATGAATATGGGATATAAATGGAAAAATTACAGAACTAGACAACCGAAAGGCTGCAATAACTACAAGACTCATTAGTAATCAGAAAAATGCAAATTCAACCAACAATAAAATAACTCTTCAGTGTCAAAATGGCAAAATTAAGAAAGCTAAGTCCTATCAACTATGAACAGATTATAAAAGATGATAACTGACTTGTGTCACTGTTGTGGGTATAAACTATAACAAACATTCCAGAAAATAACCAGGCCATATTTGCTGAAATTAAATCATATGTGTGCCCTATGATCTAACAATACCACTTCTGAGTTTATATCTTGGAAATTCATTAAAAGGTCAGTAAGGATTCATGGCAAAGAACTTTCATCATGGATGTATTTGTGGTAGTGGAGGCTAGAACAAACCTCGATATATACTACCTAGAAAATGGAAAATGTAGTGGTTACATGCTATGCAATACTAAGCAGCAAAGACAAATAACTAGATGTACATATAACAATAGGGATCATCGTTAAAGAGCAATATTGAACAGAAGGAAAAAAAAAAAAGAGCACATTACAGAAATTAACTCTTATTCCTCCCAACAACCCTATAATCTAAGTACTGTTATCTTCATTTTACAGATGAGGAAATAGATTAAAAACTGCTATGTAACTTGCCTATGTCAGGCGGTAAATAAATAAGGAGCAAAGTAAAATGTATAGCCCAGTATCACAAGTTAAAAACATACAAAATGTTTTACATTTATTTTTATGCATACTCAAGAACATATATAAAAAATATTAGAATAAGAGCCTATGGAGAGAAAGGAATGGGAGTAAGGATGGCAGACAAAGGCAGAGGACCAAAAATATAAAAGACACTTTGCAACATCCAATGATAATATACTAAAAACTGAACTCTGTTATTCAACTTTCTACCCTTAAGAACCAACCTACATAAGATATATCTTTATATATTTATTAAATGAATGAATGCCCGAAATTTGGACTCATCCTCAATATCTCCTCTATTTCTCCCCCTTCCATATCCAATCAGCCACTAAATCTTACCTATTCTACCTCAAATACATTCCAAATGTGGCAGCTTCTCATCATATTCACTCATACTACTCTAGTTCAAGCCACAACTACCTAATGGCTTTCTAACTAACTGCCCTCCTTTTAACCTGGCCCTGCTCCAATTCACTCTTCATTAATCTGACTCTGACATTCCTTTGCTACACACTTCAATTGCTTCTCATTGCTCTTACAGTGAGGTCCAAAGTCTCTGGCACACCCTACAAGGGAATTATTCCTACTCTATCTTTCCTGTTTTCATTCATACCACAATCCCCTTCTGTTACAGACAACTCCAGCCGCCCTAATCTTTCGATTCCTCTTACCTGCTAATCACCTTCCCACTTCTGAGGGATACAAACCCACACTAGGCTGAATATTTATCTGTCAGATCTCAGTTGAAAGGTCATACTTCCTTAGGGAAGATTTTCCTGTTACAGTAGCCTAGGTGAGCTCTCCTTGTTATTTATCCGTCTACTTACAGCACAACATGATCAATTATTTCTATAAGTATTTATTATCTGCTTCTCTCGCTATATTATAAACTCCATGAAGACAAGAAATGCTTTTGTTATTAACTATTTTATCCTCTATTCTAACATATATAAAACTTATCTTTATTAGTAATCTATTTGAGGACCTAAAAGTAATGATAATTTTTCCATTTGCTAAAAAGTTTTAATATGCTTGTTATTTTTAATGAATAAAAAAATGATTTCTCTCCTCTCCCCAAAAAAACTTTGTCATGTCAATTTTATTTTCTGTGAGTCAGTGACTATTCATACCTAAAAGTTTTAGAATAAATTAACAATCTTTTATTCTCAAAATCTAACATTTCTTCAAACTTAAGGGGAGTATATTCTCAAAGTACTCAAAGTTCATTTCAACTCATTAGTAGACAACATTCATAAGCCAGGAAGAGTCCTATAAAATGCAGTAAGCAGAAACTCATTAGTCGAAATGTCCCTAATTCTGAAACATTTAAGTAACACATTTTCAAGTTTAAAAACTTAGGGGAGGAAAATGCTATCTAAAGAGCCTAAGTAAAACCTAAATCTAAATATGATGTCTACAAGGGTAATAATCCATTATAAAATTCTTATATATTTAGTACTTGCTGTAGTATTTCACCACCAGGTGGCAGACCCATACAACTTTCTAGAAATGCTCATCACTAAGAAGTTAGTCCAATTAGAAGAAATTTTAGGAAAAGTTCAATAATTTTAAGAATTTTTTATCGTGAGCCAGTTAACCACAGGCTAGATACAACAATTTTCTCTCAGAACATTACACTTTTATTTAACTGTAAATTTGTCTTCAGGCCATGCACAGTACCCAATTATCTTTAAAGAGAACAGAATATTAAAATACAGTTTTTAAATGTGGTTATCCATAGTCTAGTCAAATTCCTCAGAAGTGTAAAAGAACTGAATTCAAAAGTAAAGAGACAAGAGATGAAAAGAGAGTAAGAGAAAAGACAGAAGCAAGAATATAAGGAGGAAAAAATGACAGAGAATGACCTACCAAACCAAGAAGCTGTCAACACCCAATATACAGAAACTCAAAAAACTGACATTTCTGCTTTTATTTTGTGCTCAGCAAAATACTCTAATCAATAGAAGACTTTAATCTCAAGTGAATCTGTTAATTAAGGTACTGGCTTTTCAATTTTTAATAAAATAATTCTAAATTTTTTAAATGTATTAACTAAATTTCAAGGTAAAATATATTATATTGGGATGTATCTTTAGTTTTTTAAAAATACTACTACAAACACTATCTGCAAACACTCCCTTCAATCCAAGGAGAGCACTCTTTCACCACCTTGCCTGCAACAACACTTTTCCCTCTACCAGGCTTCCACCAGCCCTACCCATCTGGCTCTTTCTGGCTCATGTTTGCAAGAGAAGCAGACACAGTAGCCCCTGATGCTCAGAGAAGTACCCTTGGCCACTATATACATTAGTCAATAGCTCAGCTTCCTCACTAGCACTTTCTTCCTGGTAGCCTTCAATCTATTCACCAAACCTACCTCAGCCACAATCAGAAATCAATACTCAGCCGGGTGTGGTGGTGCAGGCTTGTAATCCCAGCATTTGGGAGACTGAGACCAGAGGATCCGGGTTCTCGGCCAGCCTCAGCTACCTAGCGAGGCATTCCGCAACTTAGTGAGACCCGGTTTCAAAACAAAGACTAAAAAAACTAGGGCTGGGGGTATAGCTAGGAGGTAGAATGCCAGAGTTCAATCCTCAGTACCACAAAAAAAAAAAAAAAAAGAAGAAGAAGAAATCAATACTCAGCCGGGCGTGGTGACGCACGCTTGTAATCCCAGCATTTGGGAGGCTGAGACCAGAGGATCCGGGCATTCCGCAACTTAGTGAGACCTGGTTTCAAAATAAAGATTAAAAAAAAAAATAGGGCTGGGGGTATAGCTCGAAGGTAGAAAGCCCCTGAGTTCAATCCCCAGTACCGCAAAAAAAGAAATCAATACTCAATCAGTGTCATGAGCCAAGGCTGATCTGAGTTTTATGGAATTTGAAGCATATATAACTCAGGAGCCTTTTTGGAGAAAAGGATAGAAAAAAAAAATCATCAATCTTGCAAATTTTATACATATATGTAACTACTGAACACAATGCTAGAGCCTCCTCCCTGGTGCTGGAAGGGCCTCTGCAAGTGAGGGATCCAGTGCTCACCACTTGAGGGTAAACTGCCTCTGCCATGAACACATGTTGAGGAAAAAGCAAGCCTCTAAACTTTTTCTTTGTTAAACAACACAACTAGTACACAATTCCATTCAGTAAAAGGAAAAACACTGGTTAGCAAGTTACAGTGTTCTCCCTTACTTTAGAACAGAGTGGCTAAAATAAGGATGGTGCCAAACTATCTAATGATGACCAGGGAGCAAAGCATACACAAGGGGGAAAAGACGGTGGAACCCAAGGGGGAAATATGTACCCCACTGTTTTTAAGCTCCAGAAGCACATTGCCATCAACTACCATAGTTCTCCCTCTGGAGCAATTTCCCCATTGGGTTATTTATGTAACTTGACTTCAGAAAGCTCCTGCTTTCCTTCCCTGGCAGAAACACTGAAAAGGGGGGAGGGGTCAACTTTCAAACAACTTCACTTTGGGGAATTTTTATTTTATTTATACGCCATCATTCTATAGTCCAAGATCTCTAACAAATAGAAGAAAGTTGATAAATTTCTCATTTCTTCCTCTAGTACAAACTGTTTTGATATACTTAAAGGTCTCACCAGCTTATCTGACTGAACGAGAACACAAGTTCTCATTTCCTAATAACTTCCTGAATATTTTATTATCGTTTCCTCCCAGGAAATTTATTCACTGTGGCTCCAACACTAACAGTCCACTTTTGAAGGGAAACTATTCAACTATAACAGAAACCTATGTTAAAAATTACCTCCACTAGCCGGGCGTGGTGGCGCACGCTTGTAATCCCAGCATTCGGGAGGCTGAGACCGGAGGATCCGGGTTCGCGGCCAGCCTCAGCTACCTAGTGAGGCACTCCACAACTTAGTGAAACCCTGTTTCGAAATAAAGAATAAAAAATAGGGCTGGGGGTATAGCTCAAAGGTAGAACGCCCCTGAGTTCAATCCCCAGTACCGCAAAAAAAAAAAAATAAAAAATTACCTCCACTAACAGGTGACTTGACTATGTATATGAGCAAAAACTATGAGTTAAAAATACACAAGAATTTTATAACAAATGCACAGAAAACACAGCAAAGGGAGACATTTAACATAAGAATATTTTCTCATACTGATAAAATGCAAAAAATTAAAGCACAAGTTTATTTGTTAAAATTAGCAAGCAGTACACTTAAAATCTATTGCTACATTTCAACTGTACCTACATTTCAATTATACCTCATTAAAATAAATATTTGTAAAAATCCAAGAGTAGCCGGGCGTGGTGGCACACGCTTGTAATCCCAGCATTCGGGAGGCTGAGACCAGAGGATCCGAGTTCGTGGCCAGCCTCAGCTACCTAGTGAGGCACTCCGCAACTTAGTGAGACTTGGTTTCAAAATAAAGAATAAAAAATAGGGCTGGGGGTGTAGCTCAGAGGTAGAATGCCCCTGAGTTCAATCCCCAGTACCGCAAAAAAAAAAAAAAAAAAAAAAAAAAAATCCAAGAGTAAAACTGGGTAATTTTACCCATCAGCAAGAAGAATTATTGGTATTCTTTTCAGGGAAAAAGATTTATAGAAATTATCTTATATGTTTTAACTCCAGTGTTTTTTAAATACATAATTTATATTCCTAGGACCACAATATTGGGCCTCCTTTATAGCATAATAGCCTTCAATACATGCCAAGTTTTCAGAGTAAAACCTCTGCTCCTTGGAGCAAAGGATCTGGAGCAGTAAATAACCAGTAACAATGAGATTTCAAAAGTGAAATTTGCTTGGACACTCTTTGTTCTAACACCGCTGAACAATTAAAATTTAAAAGAAAAAAAAAGAAAAGCTTCTTTCCTTTCTCTCTGGAACAGGAAATTTTTTAACTAAACAAAAGGGACAGAAACTAAGGCACTTTAGAGAGGGAAGGAATTCCAGGAGGGAAAACCACAGTTTAGTATTTTTATAATCCTGGCCTGGGTTCAAATTCCTGCTTGTCATTTACTGGGTATATAACTATCGATTAAATGACTTATTACACAGAACATACTTTTAAAGTCTCTGGAACATAGTGCATTACATATGAAAAAAACTAAGGCAAAGAGAGGTTAACCAACTTGCCTAAGGTCTCCAAAACCTTGGAAATACCCAGCACTGTTTGTGAGAAGTCATGAGATTTGCAGAAGACACAAGGACAATATAGCCAACTATCTCAATACAACAGAAACATAGAGTATCTACTGTATCTATATACCCAAGAGCTGCCCATACCGCACCCTTCCCCACAGTGTCCCTAAAACCTTAAAAAAAAAAATCCTTGTGTCCTAGACAGCTTAGTTAGAAGAAAGGTAGAAAACACTGCAATTATCTAAGTTAAATAAAGCCCTTTATGGATTGAAGGTAGGGAGTCAGACTAACCCAATCAACTACACTGCTGCTTCTCAATCAGTGTGACAACCTTAGCATGAAAAACTATAAGACAGATGTGATGGCACATGCTTGTAATCCCAGTACTTGGGAGGCCGAGAGAGGAGGATCACAGGTTCAAAGCCAGCCTCAGCAATTCAGCAAGTAGTAAGATTCTCATCAACCTAGCGAGACCCTGTTTCAAAATAAAATAGGGTTGGGGGTATAGCTTGGAGGTGGAATGCCCCTGGGTTCAACCCCAGCACCACAAAAAAAAAGAAAAACTACAACAAATTTCAACTGATAAAATCTACAGAATATCCACTATGATCCACAGAAATCATTCTAAAAGATCTGTATTGCCAGACATGGTGACCCCATCTGTCAGATCTAGCGTTGTTCCTTTCCATCCCTGTCCTGTACCACTTCATATCTCCACCCTCAACCTCAAAATAATTCACTTTCTTTTGCCCATATCACCAATGTGTTCCTACTTCTAGCCTATTACTCATTCTACTTCCTCTCTCCTTCCTCATCTTCACAGATCCACATCCTCATCCTCACTCAGCCTGTGCAGGGACTATGCACTCAGCCTTTCGGATCTGCTTGAATTCTATCACTCCAGAAAGTTTACTCCGAGTTACCCTGTCTAGAAGTAACTTCTCTATTTTTAAAACTCTCAAAGTACTCTGAACCACTTTTACAGCACACATCACTTTATACCCAGCATTGATTATTTTTATATAAGATATATCATTTACTAGATTAACTCATATCTCCCAACTCCCACACATAGTAGCTACTCAATAAATAGTAGCACAGTGCCTCATGCATAGTAGCTACTCAAATGCTTATTGAATGAATAAAATGAGTCTGAAGTCTATTTCCTATTGGAGAATGAGAATCATAATTAGTTTTTACTAAGCACAGTTAAATACACTGGACTTCTCCCTCGGAGAAAACAAACTATTTGAAGTTGCCAAGAGCTACATCTTAAATCAGGGAAAGTCACCAGGCTGTACAGCAGAACTTCATTCACATAAGCGTCCTTGTACTTACTTGTTTATGTGTTCTTCTATGTGAAACAGGTCTTTATACTGCCAAATTGAGGAGGGTGGAGAACATAACTGGTAGTTTATAATTTGTTTTTTTTTAAGCAGCCAATTAAAATGTAGTTACGATGGCCTGAAAATGCGGCTCAAAATGTACTATGTTAAGATAGGAAATACCACCTCTATCCTACAGAGTTTTATTCTTAATAGTCATAGAAAATAATTCTGAAGTTATAATAACTTCTTATAATTCAGTTCTTCCCCAGACAGTGCCTCATATCCTACCACATTCCCTGAAAAGGGAACAAAGAAAACATAATTTCCTTACAAACCAAAACATGACCTCTCTAATCCTAGATGAGCAGCAAAGCTGGAAGAGAGGAAAAAGAGATAAGGAGGCAGTCAAAGCAATGATAAAATAACATGCAAAAAGATCAGGCTTGCTTATAAGGGGAAAAAAATCAGTTATCAAAAGGAAGCAACCACTTTGGGGTTTGAAAAGGTGCTGGGAGACATATTGAGATCAGAGGCATTGAAAATACAAAATCAAACAGAATGGGGTTACTTATCCTTTCTACTGTCAAGATCCCAGGTCTTCACCATGGCCCTAAGGCCCTCTGTTACTTACTGTCAGTACCTTCTATTTATCCAACCAATACTTACTGAAAATCCTCTATGTACCTAGCACTATTGTAGAAACTGAGACAATAATAAAGAACCTTCACTTAGCATAAAGATATAGAGTACTGTTATTTAATTATTTTAAGTCCTTAACCTCTCCCCAATCAGATTATAAACCTTTTGAAAGCATTATTTCTCAACTAGATTACAAACAACTTGAGGGCACAGTAAAAGTTAAATACAAAAGTCATTAGCTTCTGAGCTTCTTATATCTAGATATATCATAGGATCAACTTATACCCCCATATTGCTATTAGTAAAGGTAAAACTACTCAACACAGCTGTTTGCAAGCCATGGTATTAGAATACATTTCCATGGCATTCAAAGAAAAGACATATGTTTGAAAAATGGCTTGGCAAGATGATTTTACCTTTTGCAAAAAGGATCTTGTCACCAGGGAAGCCAGGTATGCAAACACATCTTGCAGAGAACCCTCTGGGTCTTTTATTCCTAAGTAAAATTTCTGCACGTACTCCTAATGGTAGGAGCACAACTTCACAGTCTTCACACCACTGGCTAGAATGGGATGCCAGAGGAAGGGTTGGCATTTGCAGTTTTTCTAAGAAATGCTAACTTTACAAAAGGATGAGAACTTACACAAGGTTATAAAATGGTCGTTTCTTAAATTAAGCTAATCTTTTGATAGAAAAGAATTATATTCTCAGCCGGGCGTGGTGGCGCACGCTTGTAATCCCAGCATTCGGGAGGCTGAGACCGGAGGATCCGGGTTCGCGGCCAGCCTCAGCTACCTAGTGAGGCATTCTGCAACTTAGTGAGACTCGGTTTCAAAATAAAGAATAAAAACTAGGGCTGGGGGTATAGCTCGGGGGTAGAATGCCTCTGAGTTCAATCCCCAGTACCG
>PVLC010000153.1:0-40000 GCA_004027655.1 Graphiurus murinus
CGTACCACGCGTTCCGGTCTCTGTGGAAGGTGCCTCGAAATGCCGCCTGGCTAGGATGAGGAGTTCAGGGGTCGCTCACTTCAGCTCTGGCCGGTGGGGTGCCGAGGGTTGTTGTCTCTTTCTTAGTAGACTCCACGCCGGGGGCCGGCTCAGTGGCGGCTTATGCCTGGCGGCGTGGCGCCGGGGCCGCGGAGACGGGTTTCTTTGCTCTCTCTGGTCGGTCTTCCGGGTTCTGCTCAGCTGTATTACAGTTTTCGCAGCGTTTTCCACCTTTTTGTTGCTTTTTTTCTTTTTTCAAAAAACTGGATCCACGACTGCTTTGAATCGAGCTCACAGCGACTCTTGAGATGTGTCTCACTCCGTCGCCATCTTCCCGGAAGTCACATTCCCCAATTATATTTCTTTAATGGACGATTTCGTGCTGTTGTTTTGTTAACAAATTCTTGGGTTTCATAAGAGCGGAGTTCCACCCAGAACCACAAAGAAAGAACAGCATCCCGGACGCTAAGGCCACAGCCGGGACTGTGGAGGGAGGCCCAGACAGCGCCCTGAATACCACTGACTTTATTTTCAAATGTAAAATTTTCTTATGTCTGTGTGCTTTGTTTTTTGAATTTTCCAACATTTCCTTGGGAACACTTCAGACATGAGGACACTTTCAGGAGCAACCTAGGATTGCCTCTGTCTTCTCTGTTCAGTCAGTAGTGTGTGGCATTTGTCATACTTGCCGTCTTCTCTATCATACCTTTTACCCATCCCATTGGGAAACCAACTTTGCTATACTTTTTTTCTCAATACTAATCGGTTGTTGAATACCATAGATTTTCCCATTATTATTTATGCCCTCCACAAAACTCGTCCAAGTTCACACGATGAGCAGGAATGTGGATCAAGATGTAAAGCCAGCCGGTCTGTGGCCAGAGTCTGTTGAAGTGCTATCCCATGTTTCCTGGTGATGCACATACATTGAATGCTGCGTGTCCCTTTCAATCCCTTCCATGAACTCCTAAAGGACTTCAGTATTTCACTTTCCTTCTAAGTCTTTGTGTTGATAGGTTTTTGCTGAAGCATAACTCCAAGATTAATTTGTTCCCTTACTTCAGAAACAGAACACAACATTAGTGTTCTGTGCCTCCTCCTAACACTTGGGGTTTTCTTCACATCATTCCAGTCCCTCCACATTACCCGTTCATGTGTGGGCAGCACGTATTTTTTCCACACACATCCTTTGGATTTGGAACATTAACTTTATTATGTCCACAGATATGCAGATTCTTGATTGGTAGTTGTAGAAAGTATTGGGTGCTCTTTATCAAAGAACAATCATGGATTTGTTGAGATCTCACTACTTCTCCTTGGTTTAGCCAACAAAAGAAAATTCCTTGCTCCTAGTTAATTAATGACGCATGGATGGCTGTTTTGGCTGATGTTGAGTTTTTAGTAGAAAATAAATGGTTCACCTGATAAGAGCCTCCATCATGTTCATTTTGTGAAAGAGCTAAGTAAAATTTTATTTCTATAGAGTATTTTATTAAGAGAGCTTTTTTTATGGGAATAACTACCAGCAGGGCTGTTTGGATCCATTTGTATCCTTATATCATATACTGACTCGTTCTGACTATTGCTAGTCCAGGTCATCCTAAGAAATTTGGTTTTTCCTTCAGGAAGAAATTCTGTTTCTATAAATGCACTTAAAAATCCTTCTTACTGGTTCTGATTTATTTTTAATCTTGACCTTGTTACTCCTTGTCCATTTTTTATCTTATTATGCTTCAGCATAATTGACATTTTGTTTTTAGGTGGCTTTTATTTATCAAAATCTAGAATTTGGCATTCAATTTATATCCATAAAATTTAGTAAGCCACACATTATTCTAATATACACCTAATCTTTATAAATTGCTGAATATATTCTGCATTTAATATGCAAATATATTTATGGTTTGTGTTTTGATCAGTATTAGTATCAACAAAAACATTATAAAACTGGGGATATTATTTATGTACTAGATAATGAACTAGGAATTGTTTTCTATAGGCCTTTATCCTATTATCTGCCCTTTCCCCTTTCTTAATTTACTAAGAACCACATTGATTTCTTCATGTTATTGCACTAAAAATCTATCCTTGAATAAAATCTTGTTATTGATATGTTAATTATTTTTACGGTTGATTTTTCTTTGACCTGAAGGTTTAATATGCCCAGACATTCTAGCAAGTATCCTAAACTCAAACTGTAGAATTTCCATCTTGGCCAATACTTGGTCATTTTAGTTTTAGCTATTTAGGATAGCAACTCATGTAGATGTATTGTGCTGTTTTTATTGGAGAAATATCCATCAGATTAACATCACATATGTCGCTTGCTCATTTTAGCAATGTGAATTCTGATTCTTGTTGACAAGAGTTGCATGGAACAATCTCTGCCCTTGCTTATATGGTCCTGTCGGGCTTATGGTGTGCCTGAATGGTGGGTTCATACAAAATATACTAGCTCTTCCTTTCCTGTATAGTTCCCCTTGCCATGATAGGTTATGCTTTTAATTCATTGTATCAAGATCTCTCATACTTCCAAGTTTTTTTTGTTTTTTGTTTAGCTTTTTTTTCCTAAAATCATTTCACCAGTATTTTCTTAATATAGAAAAATACATGTAAGAATTCGTAGGTAAAATAAGTAACTTTTACGGCACTATTTTTGTTTTTGAAGTACAAAATACAAAGAAAATTATTGTGAATTTCTTTACCTTACCACATTTAATTGTAAGTTAATCTTAAAATTATTATGTCTCTACTGTATTTATAATCTATGTATGCTCAAAATTCTTTGAAGTTTGTTTTGGGCAAACAAAGATACATCAAAGTACTAAATTCTCCAGAGAGTGATGAATGGGAATTATCTTAAGTGTGACCATCAAGTACTTTTTACAGAGCATTTTAAGGCCAATGATAGGTTCTAAAGCTACTCTGAGTTTTAGACATGCAGAGTTGTTAGTTGTCTATACTTTAGTAGCCAGTAGTGAATATATTCTCTATTTAATTGGGCAA
The DNA here is from genome assembly GCA_004027655.1 of Graphiurus murinus. Lineage (NCBI taxonomy): Eukaryota > Metazoa > Chordata > Mammalia > Rodentia > Gliridae > Graphiurus > Graphiurus murinus. The sequence goes on from PVLC010000153.1 coordinate 3,046, forward strand.
ATTTATTCATTAGCTCACAATTTCATTCTGAAGTATCTTTTTGAAACATCTATAGAAATCTAAAAGGTGTTAATTTATAGAAGTTTGAATTGGAAAATGGAGACAAGTTGGACATCCTGATGTAAAAGGGGTTCGTGTCCAACTATGTTCGAAATTCCCATCTGTGTTAGCAGAACTCACAACTGGCAAAACAGTTCTCCTGGCACAAGGAAGTATTCTCTGTTGTCCTGCGATGCCATGCTTGCACCTGTGGCACGTTGGCCATGGGTCACATTATTCTACACTTGACATATTAAAAGAGGTGTTCCTCTGTGTCCGCGTATGAAGAAGGAAGTTAGGTTTGAATGGTACTTCTTTGTCATTTTAATATCCATAGGCTTTGAACATCTTGACCTTTGTTCTTATGCTGCATTTTGCACACACATTACACACTCAGTATGTGTTTACCAATTTGAAATGAAGTTTTTGCTTATGCATCCAAAGTGACTTCTTGAGGATTTATTTTAGGTTATCAAAAGAAATTTATTCACTCTAATACTGTCCTTGTGTTGACTAAAATGAGCCACGCTTCTTTTATGCACAGATGTATTTTAACTCAGCAGCTGCCTTCTTGCACACTTTTCTTTTTTTCTTTTTGTTAACACATTTTGTCTTAATCAGAAATCCAAATGCAAAATACAGCACTAAGAAATTCCGCAGTGTTTGTGGCCCTCTCTGGAGGACGGAGAGCTAGCTTGCACTCCTTTACATGTGGCCTGCTTCCTGTCCTGGCAGTCATTATTCAATACATTTCAATAATAGAACTTTAAAACATACTTTTATGGTATTTAACTAGTTTGAAGGCCATTGAACAGGAAAAAATACTAAGTATGACTAAAAACGAAAGCATTTTAGCATGTCTCTGGATAAATCATCAAGGAAACAGTTTCTATTCTTCTGCCTCCCTCCTGCCCTTCTGTACTGAGACATGGATACCCGGCTTGCTTGTGACATGTCCTTCACCTTCCTGAGAGGTGGGTCCATGTGTCAACACGCACTGTAGCTGATACTCAAGTGCTGTGGCCATCTTGGTCAGGCATACAGAATTGTGAGCCTTCCTCAAAGTCTTTATTGAAAATGTAGTGAGTGTAATATGGAAAGGGCTTGCAAAAAATGGCTGTGTAGGTATTTGTATTTGGGTACAAATTGTTCATACCATGTGTTTGATTGGTACATTATGGTACAATGTCATTATTCTAAGATGGGTTTTACCCGATCCCAATAATTTCCATGCACACAATTCCATTTTACACAGAAGAAAATGCTAATTGTCCCTCTGACTTTGTTCTTCATTTTCAAAATATATCTTATGGGAACCCTGGGGTCCTTCTAATTCATTGATATGGAAGCTTAGCACTCTGGCCAGCTAGACTTCAGAGCCATAGAGGGCAACATCTTCCGTTGCTCTGCTGTCCTGCCCACTCTTCTCTGGTCATATGGAATGTGCTTGCCTGCTCAAGGGCATACTCACCGTCATACTCTTATTCTCTTTTTTGTCCATCCAAGGCCAGTAACAATGGAGTAGATAGAAGAAGAAAATCTTTGGTGTTTGGTTTTGAGTTTTTATGAGATGCTTCTATTTTCTGGTTTGGGAGCAATTAACAACAACTACCTCGTCAAAGTATGTTGGACAACATGCCCAGCATGTCTGCTTGGTGATGGCCACTTAGTATTCGTTGAGAGAGGAACATCTCAGTTGCTGTCACACGATGGGCTTCATGTGAGGCCGCCCCAAGCACCAGCTTAGAGATTCTACAGAATTATAAAAGGTAGTTAAAAAAGTCAGTGTTTTTAAACTACCACCAGTATCAAATATTTTAAAAATTTTATAAATATCTTTGTTCTGCTTATGAATTTAAATGTTTTGAGCTCTTAGGACTCTATCATGTTAAAGCTATCGCTTCTCCACAAAGGACTCAGAACAGGAGAGCATTTGAGATCCTGTGCTATGCCACGTTTCCTGAGCTTGAGAAGGAGAAAGTTCATGGTATTTGAAATTAAAGAGTTCATTATCCTAGATGTTTACTTTCTCTTCTGATCCACCATATTTGTTTTTGATTAGTTTTTATTCCTTTAGAAAAGTGTGAGAAGATGACCCCAATTTTGATGGAGTTTATTCAGCAAGCCTTTATTTTGCATTATGTGCCAATAATTGCTGAGTTTGAGGACTCTTGAGGTGAATGAGCTCTCAGCGACACAGGGAAGGCGGTTGATCACGTGTTGTAGTTGAGCTGGTGAGAGAGAGATTCACAATGTGGTATAGGCTTGCTGTAGAAAGGATTCCAGCCTCATTTTGATGGTGGCTTTCTTGACTAAATGTTTCCATAACTATAAAGAGATGAATTCCAGCAATATTTTATTGTCAAAACTTGCAGAACTTGGTTAAGGAGTCATTGTGGGTCATGAGGGAGAAAGAGGAATTAACTACTTTCCTCTACCTTTGTGTGTGTGTGTGCGTGTGTGTCTTTGACTGTCTTTTCCTGTTTTGCAATGCCAGGTTAGGACTCAACATGCTTGTTTAGTCTTTCCAGCAGAAGCCATGTTGTGAGTTGTTAGATCAGCGTATCCCTCATGTTCACCTGTGCTATAGGATGCTGGAGATAGTAGACCAGATGCCACGGTGGTCCATGGTGGTTACATTCAGATGACCGTCCTCTAGGCATAGGACACAAGTAAGAGTGATGTTCTACAAAGTGCCAGTTGGGGTGTGTGGTAGCAGATAGCATGATTGAAGGCAGAGGGGTAGGATGCTTGGGAATAGATTTCCCTCTCAGTTTTTATTTTTTTCAATATGGGCTGGGGAATAGTCTATCTTCCCTATATATTAGTGTCAATGTCTCCTTTTTTGAAAACTCCTAATTGGAAAAACTGCAACTCAGAGTACTTCAAAATCTAAACCTTTTTGAGTGCTGACATGATGCCACAAGTAGAAAACTTCATACCATGAAATCTTATTCCGTGAACAACAACAACAACAAAATGGTATGAAATTACTTTCAGGACATCTATAAAAGGCATACAAAAGACATAAATGGATTTTGTGTTTATTATTGGCTCTTACTCCAAAAACATCTCATTATACATACAGGTATTCCAGAATCTGAACACAAAATGCAAAATACAAAACATGTCCTAGCACCAAGTAGTTTGGATAAGGAGCACTCCACCTCTACTAAAAGTTAGGTGCTGGCATATTTTAGAAACTACTGAGTTTTCTTATTTACTTGACAAATTATTGAGAAGCTACACAGTATTGTAAAATCATTATTGAAATTTAACCTTAAAACTGTATTTAGTATTAATGTGAACAGAATATGGGTGTCAGCATTATGTGGTTGAAAGTGTGTGCCAGGAGGAAACTGAAAACTTGGGTTCGAGGCCTGGTTATCTGCAGTGTCTAGATATGAGACCTTAGTCTTGTTTCATTTTGTCCTTCTGCTTTCAGTGAGAGGATTGGGAAGCATCTGTCCTTATGTCATTACACGATTTCAGCGTAGTTAAAATGTTTACACATATTTAGACGGTGTTCAGGACAAGTCAAGTAATCATCGCAGGACCCTAGTGTGGAATGAGGAGGGAATGTATACCCGGCACTACATTTAGCATAAATTGTGTATACACAAACCTATTGGGCGGTGAATTTCTTTAATAAAAGTTCACATCTTACCGCTTCATAGAGAAAATCTTTTCCTGTAATTCAATACTAGAAAAAATGTGTTACTTGGGTCTTTATTCTTAGGTTTCTTTAGGTTTCCAGAACTTAGAAAACTGTCGCCATTTGGCTGTTTTGGGATCTAAGTTAAGGGAAATTGACTTAAATTGCTCCCAGGGAAGGCAGTCTTCCAGGCCTCTCTCCTGCTAAGGCCGTGGGTGGTTCTCTGGTTGTGACAACACAGCAAGTCCTAGAAAACTGGAAGCAGAGAGAGCTGACTTTGTCCTTCGCCATTCCCTGCCCACTTGCTCTCTGGCATTTCATTTATCTCCGCCACAACTTGTCAAGGTTACAGCTAACTCTTTTGTCAAGGCTAGTATCTCAGGCTGTGGTTGCTAAGTGTGTATGGTGTCTAAGGAGCTCCATTTCTTTTCGAAACCTTAAAAGCAAGTTGTGAAAGTTAATGAACTATTGTTATTCTTCTCTAGTTTGGGTAATACCTGTGCCCTGCCTATCTGTGTTCTGTTGTGTTTTGTCTGTGGGATGAGGTTGAGGTGAGGGCCTGGTAGAGGTGCTGATCAATCATTTTCATATTTCCCACCACAGTCAAACAGAGAATCCTGCACTTGCTGGGATGTCTTATTCGCCCTGGTTCCTATTTCACGCCCCAACTCCCCAGGCAGAGTGTCCTCCAGTGGAAAGTGTGTTGCAGACCCTGCTCGGGTGCCCTGGGTGGCGTAAGCAGAGAGCTTGTGTCTGTTGCACCCAGAAACAGTTGCTCCCTCTGCTGAGAGACAGGGCAGATGAGACCGTTTTCAGACTCTCCTTATATTCTGAATGGATTTTTAAGAAAAGATGTTGTTTTGAGTCAATTTCAAATTTATAGAAAAGTTGTGAGGATCACAGAAAGAGGTCTTTTATGTTCCTTCTTTCTCGAAATAGGACCCAAGCCCAGGAATCGTGTCTTCCTCCAGTCTGCTTCCGTCTGAACCACCTCTGCAGTTGTTCCTTGACTTCCATAACCTTGACATTTCGAAGATCAGAGGCCAGGCACTTTGTAAAATGACTTTCTGTTAGGAATTATCTGTTTTTTTTTTTTTTTCATGATTAGAGCTGGATTATGCTCTGAGTTATACTAGATCAAATTATAGTAGGTCGTCTTTATCTTGGGGTGAAGTGACATGTCTGAAGACAGTGCCTAAGTTTCTCAGCTCCACAGAGCTAGAGTGGTTTCTCTGCCTAGATTGCCTACTGACTCCATTTTACTGGACACAGTTGTTATCGTGGATCCCAGAGCACTCCTGACCTGCCTGTTCCTTCTGCAGTAACACAGCAATGGCTCCTTCCTGACCTATCCTTTCGTTGTCCTCCAACACTTTTTGTCTTAGAACCCGCATTTGATCATAGAACTGCAGCTCCTGTTGAGACCACTCCCCCCGACCCTGGAAGTCGTCCTGGGCCCACTGCTTCTGTGGTCTATGATCTCCTGTGTGTAAGAGGACTCTTCCTGTGTGAGCTCACTTCTGTTCAACTCAAGACCCCGTTCACTGTGCCCAGCATCAGTGGTCTGTCTGTAGGAGTCGTCTCCTTGGCCACTGTGTCACTAGCTTGTCTTCCAGTCTAATGGTTTCTCTTGGAAGCCCTGTGTTCCTATCGCTTGCCTGTAGCATCAGCAGATGTACCCCATCTAACTCCTCCTTGCGTGACATAGGCAGAGTAACTTATGAGACAATTGGTCCTTTATAGTTTATTCACTCCCCTTCTAGCATAGCATTGCTAGAGTATCCTGTCTTATAACGGACTACATCTGGCTTTCTCTTAATCTCGTCTCCCTTCTTCTAATGACCCTTAATATGAGTGTTAATCAAAGTATTTTCCTCACCACCTGTATCAGAATCACCTGAGACCATCTTGAAAATGCCGTTTCTGCCAGGTGTGGTGGTGTACACCTGTAACCCCAGTACTTGTGAGTCTGAGACTGGAAGATTACAGGTTTGAGGCCAGCCTCAGCAATGTAGCAAGATTCTCAGCAAGCTCGTAAACCCTGTTTCAAAACAATAACAGCAGCTCAGAGGTAGGTCAGAAAGTCGGGTGTGGTGGTGCACCCTTGTAATCCCAGTACTTGGGAGGCTGAGACAGGAGGATTGCAGGTTTGCAGTCAGCCTCAGCTACTTAGCCATGCCCTCTACAACTTAGTGAGACCCTGTTTCAAAATAAAGAATAAAATAAAAAATAGGGCTGGGGCATAGCTTGGAGGTAGAATGCCCCTGGGTTCAATCTCTAGTAAAAACACACACACACACACACACACACACACACACACACACACACACACACATTGCGCGCGCAAAGTAGTTTCCAGTTTTGGTTTCCCTGCCCCACTGTCAAGTGGATTTCTGTATATATATTTTTAATAGGTTTTCCATGGATCCTTAGGTAGAATTTGAAGGGTATTTTCTGGCACATTCTGGTCCTGACATTCCATGCCCCTGACATCTAATAAAAAATAACAGTTTGGCCTTGAGTTTCTATGACTGTTTTCAGTTCATCATTATTTACAGTGAAAAGTTCCTCTTTCTCCGTAGTCAGTTTTCCTGAACTTGGCAAGGATCCTCTTGTTGTTGTTTTAACATATTTGATAAATTCAACAACATAAAATATTTATCCGTATACTTCCCACATGCACTTTAAGTAATTGTAACATTTTTATTTCTCTGTCTCCATTTTGTCATTAACCCTGGGGCATATGGCCCACTTTGCTCATGTGGAGACCCTCTTATAACCAGAGCCAGTAGCAGGCGCCCTTGGAGAAGCCCCCCGCAGTGGGCTTTGAACCTCTTTCCAGAGGTCATTTTCCTGAGGGTAAATAGTGGGACAAGAAGTAATCGGAGGTCTCTTATTGTCGTTATCATCAACGTGTCATGAACGAATAAACCTACTGTTGAATTTGTGTGTGTGTGTGTGTGTGTGTGTGTGTGTGTGTGTGTGTTTGAATATCTGATAAACAGTATATGGAAATTTGCAGGGATTTTACCTGTCAAATGGGTTGGTTCCTTCTGTAAGAAAAATAAGCTCAATAATACATCTACTTTTTTGTGCTTTATGAGTGTTCAAGAGTTAGTAGTTTTATAGTCATGATATAAACCTACTATCATATTTTCATTTTGTGAAATAGGACAATATTGGCAGGCATGGTTGCACACACCTGCAATTTCAAAGATTGTGAAATTGAGATAGGAGTATCACAAGTTCAACACCAGCCTCAACATTTTAGCAAGACTTTGTTTTAAAATAGAAAAATTAAAATAAAATAAAGACTGAGGTCACAAGTTCAAGACCAACCTCAACAATTTAGCAAGACCTTGTTTTAAAATAGAAAAAATAAAATAAAATAAGGGCTAGAAAGATTTACTTGGATACTTGGAGGTAAATCATTCAGTGAGCTTTATGTAAAAAAAACCAAAAAACAAAACTAATACTAGGTGTGGTAAAATTCTTAATTCTTTTGGTGCTTGCTAATACACCAGTATTCTACATATTAATGTTAAATATTACATTACCACAATTAAAATTACACATCAATAATGTTTAATACTATAAAATTTTATCTTTGTCAGCATGCTAAGAATGAAATAAGCTAGTTGAAAGTTTGTTTTACTTAATACTCAGAATTTCTATGTCCTTTTTTTTTGTTGTTGGCTATACTGATTTTTTTCTTGTTTTGGTGTTAATTTTGTGTGTGTGTATAATTTAAGAATTGTTTGTATGAAACTCATTACTTTCTTAACAGAAGTGTGACTGAGCTCATGAAGAAAATATGAAAAGAGCAAAATATGGAGTTACATGAATGATAATAATTGTATTCTTTTTGTCCAGTCAAGAAACTTTTAATTCTACTCTCGGGAAGAAGCAAGCTACAGTTACCTACAGTATGCATTATTAAATCCTTGACATTTATACCAGTAGCGGAGGGGATTGTCAGAAGTCCCATTCGATTCCATCACATTAGAGTTTTAAAACCTAATTTGTTGTTAGAATGCAACGTAAAGCCACCTCCTCACACATGTAGAGCTGTGTGAGGCTCTGCGGTCACTCCTCAGACCTCCTCCTCCTCCTCCCTCCCTGCCTCCTTCTCCAGCACCCCTGTCTCCTTGGGAGGCATGGCCAAGCACTGCTGTGTCCAGGTCCTTCTCTTAACAGATTTTCTCCCGTAGTAAGGTGTTGGAGCAAGCTCTGCTTGGACAAAGCCAGCTAGTGGTTACATGCTATGGAATTCAAGGTCCTCTTGGTAGCTTGATATTGGCCAGGGCGAGAGAATTTCCACGACAAAACAACGCAAATTAGTCCTGCCCTCCACCCTTACCCAGGGGGCCATTGACTGTTCACCCCTTCACTGTGGCAGCTAATTGTGGCCCCCCACCCTCTGCTTACAGCTGCCCTCTCAAGGAGGCCTGTCCTCATTGATCAGTTTAGAACTAGAGGAACTGCCAAGCTCCTATGCTCTGCTATTTCTTCTTATAACTTACCATTTTAAAACATGTTGGTTAATTGCTTTATGTATGTATATTTTGTATTTATTATTTCTGTTCCCCCAAGTGCCTGCTACAGTTTCTGCTATACAGAAGGCTCTCAGTGAATAAATAGAATGGTCATGGCTAATAATGTTAATTTTTATCATTTAAAGGATTCTGTGGTAGATACTAAAAGGGAAAGGAATACATATATATATATATATATATATACACACACACACACATATATATATGTGTGTACACATACACACACACACACACACACATATATTTAAGCAACACTGATGTTATTTGTGTCATGGTATAAGTTTTGGGAAATTCAGTGGTGAAATTCATTGAAATAAAGGATTACTAATAGCCCTGGTTACCTCTAGAGTCAAGTATCCTGTATGATTCTTGAAGCTCTCAGGCTTGTTAAAAACTCTGACAATGTCAACGTCATGTCACATTATCTAGCAAGTAAGTTCATACTCTCTTGACTAGGTTTGCAGTCTAAAAACTGACCTTTTTTTAATCATGAAGATTTGTTCTCTGGAATATAGTTTTTATTCTTCATATCCTAACTTGTCATGATTCATATTTCTTTGTGTGTCCTTTTCATTCAGACATATTTGCATTCATTTTTGAGGAGTTGTTTTGATTATGTTGTATGGTAGGCTTTGGCCCTCAGATCCTAATGATCTTACTCATGATTAAATTGTCTGCAACACCTAGCAAATTTTTTAGGAATGGCAGATGCCCAATAAAAGTATCTTGGACTTCATTCAGTAACCAACTTCATTTTCTCTATACTGGCCCATAAATTTATAGTCTCTTGATATCACCTTATAACACTGTTACATGTACTCATATTTGCAATTAGTTATTTCATAATTGTTCGTGTAAGAAATATATTTTTCCAATATTTTTAGATTTTCATTTCCTGTGTTGAATAATTGCCTATGTAGTAAGAAAAATGCTCATATTAGTGACTTCCACAACTTTTCCTTCTATTCTTGTATTGTTCCTCATTAGGTCATTAGTAAATCTTTTGAGAAACAGTGACCTATTTTTGACCTCTGGAGTTTTTCCCTAGTGACTTTTTGTTTTAGTGTGACTGGTTTCATTTACTTTGACTTGTTGAGGGGGTTATCGGGACACATATTTTCTCCTTTTATGTATATTGTTGTTTTCATCTTTGTCAGTGTTTCATAACACTGACTTTTCATGAGTTCTGCATATGTCAGTACACTTCTGAGATCCATCTGTGTGTGGAGCTGAGCTCCTGGGCAGGAGACAGTGAGCTGACGCCCAGGGAGTAGACCGGCTGGCTTGTGTGCTTGTTGACCTTTCTACTCTTGCCTCTCATTTCCTACTTTTTCAAGACATCTTGCTTCATTTTTACCTCTTAAATTAACCTTGTTAATGTAAGCCACACATAGCCAAATAAGTAAAAAATATCAAATCCAAACTTCTTATTCTTACATCATTTTAATTTAATCAGATCAAGATTACATGTGGCTGAAACGGAAAAGTATGTAATTTCCACTTAAACACAATCTTCTTCAATTAGAGTTTTATCTTCTCAAAATAAAATGAATAAAATCATACCTATCCGTTAATTTTTATTTTATTTGTTTTAACATCATGGTTACAAGTGTTTTGCAGACTAAGCACAATGATGGAATTCTATTGTTTGTGTGCTTCATATGCCTACAACTAGAAAGTCTGATCTGATTTAACACTGTTATTATTCATAATCTCTGTGAACCTAAACGCACACTGGTGGGAATGAGATTATGTGCAGAGAATCCAAAAATCTTGCTTAGATTTTCTCCCTTTTCTATTGTTTAGGTTTATGCTAGAAGAGTTTAATAAGTATTTACTGAATTTATGAATGAGTATACAGATCTCACTCTTTGGATAACAGCAGGTCACTCTTTAGAAAAGCCATGCTTTTCCATTTGTGTTTATTCAGAATACCCCAGATGTTAAATACATAATGCTCCAGTAAATACCTAGAATAAAATACTTAATTTGTTAAATTGTGTTGTATTTGGTAAATAGCTTAGCTTAGACATTCAATCTATGTTAGAAAAAGATATATCTTAGAAAAATTCTCAGATAATTTTTATCTTTAAAAATATTCAACTGGGCCGGGCGTGGTTGAGCATGCTTGTAATCCCAGCTTTTGGGAGGCTGAGACTGGAGGATCCGGGTTCGCAGCCAGCCTCAGCTGCTCAGTGAGGCCCTCCGCAACTTAGTGAGACCCTGTTTCAAAATAAAGAATAAAAAATAGGGCTGAGGGTGTAGCTTAGAGGTAGAATGCCCCTGGTTTCCATCCCCAGTACCACAAAATAAATAAATAAATAAATTAATTAATAAAAAATAAAGATAGGAGTGTCCAGTTTCAGGAAATCTTTTGACAGCCTAGTTGATCTCCAAGCGTCCTCAAGGGCCGGCGTGCAGAGTTGTCGTCCTGCGGCACCTTTTACTCCCTGTGGTCTTTACTGTGCGTCCCCTCCTCTCCAGGCCTGCACCACGCTCCCTCCTCCCTCCTCGTGCGGCTGCCCTCTGGCGTCCTTCAGTCCTTCAGGAGTTGGCTCCGAGCTTATTTTCCTTGGGCTTCCGCAGCGGGGCGAGGTGCCCTCCGCCTGCTGGAGTGCTCCGGGTAGCAGGGCCTCTCCCTCCACGTGGAGCCCGAGTTTCCCTCTGCACTCCAGCTCCTTTGTGTAACACTTATTAAGTATATATAATAGTGATCCAAATGTATACATATCAGCATTGATCTGATTATTGCTTTCCGTATAGAAGGTTAAGTTATTACTTATTTATGACATCATTATCTCTAAATAATAGTAGGTTCCATTTATAAGAAATATTGAAACTACAGTATGACTTTTTTCAAGCCTTTATTTTATTGCAATGTAAATATTTCAAATTATCCATCAGAATCATATCTTTAGAATCATCAAAATATGAAAAAAAAAAAAAAACAAAGGTAAGAATTTTTTCTGGTCTTTTTTCTTAAGGAATGGGCCCAGAGGGTGTGCCACCATGCCGTGTTGAAAGGTAGCCACTGAGGGAATCTTCAGTGTTAAACTGATCCTTGCTCGTGTGCCCTGAATAAGCTGAAGGGAGGTGAGCTAAGAGACCAAGGGCACATAGTCAGCCGAGTGATGATTGAAAGGCAAGTCTGAAAGTGGAATACCAGGAGGAAGAGGAGCCAAGTGAGTCTGATTGATGATTCGGGAGGCGGGCGTGCGGCTCAGGCCATCTGTGACCCACATATCGAGAACAGGATGCGCTTCTGCCTTCGGGGTGCCAGGCGTGGAGGCAACCAGAAGGCACAAGGAATCCCAGAGAGAATGCGAGAGCTTTTACTGAATTTCAGTCAATCTGAAATCTCTACACTGGAACTTGAAATTTCTAATAATTGAAAAGAATGCAAGCACTGTGAGGTGAGCCGGTGCTGGGGTCCCGCTCCCCGAGTTTAGGTTATTTTTAATGTATGTGGAATCAGTCAGCAGTGTTGGTTCACTTACCAAATGATCTGCTAAGAAAGATCTTTTGCTCAAAATTCATAATGAGGACAGAGAACGAATTAGTTTCTACAAGTTTTCATTTTGAGAAAGCATTCTATATACATTATTTTCACCAATGCCTAGGGAATAGATTATCTTTTTTCATTATACTAAGGATTAATGGTAAATCAAATTCTCAGAAGTGAAGAATATATTATATTCTCATTTCATTTCTTAAAATTTTTCTGTTTAATTTTTCCTGGTATTCAAGAATAAGAAAATTTATGAAGTTAAAATTTTTGCTATATTTCTAAGTTGTTTAGCTTTAAACATAAGTTATAGTACAACTAAAAGTTTAAGTGAACGGTTATATGTTTGAAGAGAATACTAAAATATACAATGAAGTTTTTCAAGGAAAAGATTGAGATAAAAAACCAGCATGAGATAATTCTTCCAAAAGATGTTATTTTGAATGAAGTGCTCTTTTACAAGTATATTTGGGAAATAAGTAATGCCAGAGAACAAGTAAATCCATTGGCAATGGGGAGACAGGTAAAGTTAATTAATTTAGTTTTAAAGTGTTGGGCTACTGAACTGATATTTAAAATTGATCATCAATATATGAGAAAAAGTGTATTTGGAAACAAAATTGCAGGCAGAAAGTGGAAATGGTAAATGCAGATACCCCAAATTCAAGAAAAACAATTTCTTGGAAATCCACATAAATGCATGTCAGTGTGGTGCTCTTGTAGGCAAGTTGGGTTTTTTAGGAAATTAATGAGCTTCATGCATCACTAGAAATTATTTTTGAGAGTTGCTGGTGAATCAAGAGGAACGTGAATGACTGGTCGGGGCCAGGGATGTAGATCGGGGTGGAGGAAGCTTTTAGCACGTGTAAGACCCAATCTCAGCACGAAAAGCAGTGATACTGCTACTATTACTATAATAACCTGGCAATAACAGCTTTATAAATCTTAGAAGATCCTAGAAATATTGTCTAGGACTCCAAACATTGGGTTTGGGGATGTAGCTCAGTAGTAGAGTGCTTTCCTAGGTTGCACAAAGCCCCAAGTTCAATCCCAGCAATGAAAAATAAAAAGCTTATCAGAATCCACCTAGGTAGCACAAGGCCCCGAGTTCAATCCCCAGCAATGAAAAATAAAAAGCTTATGAGAATCTAAAAGTGTCTAATCTTTGGTAATTGTATGTATAATAAACCCTAGCAGCTCAAAATGATACCAGTTCAGATACATTGTTGGGGATATCCTATTAATAACTTTTCCTTGCCATGTCGGATCCTAAGCACTAAAGTCTCCTTCCAAGGTATTAAAGTTTTTCTTTACACATTGAACTTTTTTTTAGAAAATACAGATTAAATTTGTCTTCAGAGTGGCTCTATTAAGATTTTTATTTGTTCTCTCAGTATTTTCTATTAATAATGCTCTCAGCATTTTCTTTTAAGAGGTATCTGTGTATTATAGACTCAATAACCAATTTCTTTTGCAGTTGACTTTGAATTACACATATACTTAATTTTTAAAGTATTCTTTAGTGAGAATAAATACAATAATCGAAATCAGCTTTTCTCAAAACACTCCACTTTAGCATTGAGCAACATGGATTTGAAAGATGTGTACAAGGACAAGACTTCCCTGTCTCTGATTATGCCTTACTTCTCCACTGTCAGCCTCTGCATGTTTTCCTTCCAGACATTAGAAGACCTCTTCAGCTTCAAAATGCTGGGATCCTTGAATTCCTGGTTTTTAGTTCAGAAGCCCTTTGCTTACATTGCGTAAGCAAATGTATCTATGACTCTCACCAAGAGTCAAAAACTCTGTTGTTGGTCTTCTTTTTTGTATTGTTTTGTTTTTGTACTGGGAATCTAATGCAGGAACGTTCTACCTCCAAGCTACACCCCACCCCGGCCCTTCTACTTTTTTTTTTGTGTGTGTGTGTGGGGGGTCTCTAAATTGCTTAGACTGGCCTCCAACCTGTGATCCTCTTGTCTCAGACATCTAGGTACTGGGGTTACAGGTATGCACCATGGTGCCTAGCTTGGTTTTTATTATTTTTTACTTTTTTTCTTTCTTGGCAAACATGAGCACAAAATTGCCATTTGGAACACAGGTGAAGGCAGTGCCTTTGGTAGCCTTCTCTTGTATTCTTTTTTTTTTTTTCCAGTATCAGGAGCATTCTACCTCCGAGCTACACCCCCAGCCCTTTTCTCTTTATTTTTTATTTTGAAACGGGGTCTCACTAAGTTGCAGAAGGCCTCACTAAGTAGCTGAGACTGGCCACAAACTGGGATCCTCCAGTCTCAGCCTCCCAAGTACTGGGATTAGGATTACAAGCATGCACCATCATGCCCAGCTTTCCTTGGACACTTAAAGCAGCTTTGCCATATGGTTAATGAAGGAGAGAGCTGACAATGTCTAGTGTGTGTATTGCAATGTCACCATAGTGTCTTCTAGCCATTAAAAGTATTCTCTTGAATTGATTTCTCTTCATTCAAAGGAGGAAACTTTACCTGGGCATGGTGGCGTATGCTGTAATCCCAGTAGTTGGAATTCTGAGATGGTAGGATCCCAGGTTCACAACCAGCTCCAGCAACTTTGTCAGACTCTGTTTCAAAATAAAAAATAAAAAAGGTTCGGAGATAGAATGCCCCTGGGTTCAATCCCAACGCGCGCGCGCGCGCGCACACACACACACACACACACACACACACACAAAGTCAAAATAATCATGTTTTCATGATTTTTGTGAAATGCAGTTAAAATAAAACAAAATCTTCCACCTCCCAGCACAACCTGTTTCCACCTCCTGTCATTTCAGGAGTCATTCTTCTAATTTACTCTTTTCTTTTTCCCATGTAACACTTGGTGTGTGTATAATCTGACTGTGTTTTCCTGCCAGACTTTTAATAAACTCTTCCATTTGAAAGTGTAGCATCTTTTTCTGATTATACATTTGTTTTTATTTACTTATTATTCCTTAAAATGCATATACTTTATAGCATGGCAAACCTGAATTCAGATAGAACTTTTTATGTTACTTTCTAAACTTACCTATCTCGTTGAGCTCTATCTGAAGATCACCTGAAAAGCTGAGGCGGGATCTGAATTGCAGACACTGAGAAGGGGTCAGTGGCTTGTCAAGGTGCCCATCGGCTCTGCAGCACACACTAAGGGAGTTTCATTAACGATTGGAAGTCATGACAGTGCAGTTATTTGGAGGCTGTACCTGCCTGGAAGGCTTCACAGTTCTTTGAAGGCATTTGAAATGATAAAATATTAGAAAGGTTTACAAGTTCACAGCCATGTTCGGGTGCTAGACCTGCCTGCACTGGTACACGGTGAGGCCAATGCGCTCATGTAGTTCACTGAGGCCGAGAGTAACATGAATGACCTGCTGTCCAGGTACCCGCGGTACCAGGGTGCCGTGGGTGAAGAACAGGGGCAGTTCCAGGAGGAAGAGAGTGAGGGTGTGCCTGAAATTCAGGTTAGGAAAAGCTGAGAAGGAAAGTAAGGTGCTGGGAGCTTACCTATGAAACTGCCTTGGAAGGCCAGGCATGGTGGCAAATGCCTATAATTCTAGTATTTGGGAGGCTGAGACAGGGAGATCACAGATTCACGGCCAGCCTTAGCAATTTAGTGAGACTGTCTGCAATTTGGTGAGGCCCTGTTTCTAAATAAAAACAAAATAGGGCTGGGGTATAGCTCAGAGGCAGACTGCCCCTAGGTTCAATCTTTAGTAACACACACACACACACACATACACACACAAGGATTAAGCATGGTCTACCTTATTTATATGTGTACACTAGTTCTTTTGGTGGTCTTCCTGGTAACTATCACTATTTCTTTCTTTCTTTTTTTTTGTAATATTGATGACATCAGTTCGAGATATTTTGAACTGCTACTGTGGAAGCTATAATAATATAAAATGATTGTGTCAGAGAAGAAATAGAAATCAGACCATCACTCTGTTATGGGTTGGGTGTTTTGTGTGTGCACATGCACGTGTGCAAGGTATTTTCATGATGAAAAAAATGGAGTGCTCCATCTCACTATCATTGCTGGACTTCAGCTGCCAATTCAGTGGTTTCTGTGGACAAGATCTCCTCTAGTTCTGTTTTTCATAGAAGCTAGAAAATTAAAGTATGACAAAGCAGTTGACTATGAATATGAATTATTTTTTATTTGGATAAAAATCCCAGTAGGCAAACCTTTCATTTTCCCCACGTCATAAAATTGTCATCATTGGGAAGATACCAGCAAGAGTCATGAGAAACGGCCAGTTGCATCTTTTTTTCCCTCTCACATGCCCAACATTTGCACAGTTTATAGAGCAGAGCTTTGCGCCCTTTCCATTGTGTGAATTTGGGAAGATCTCTGGTTGGAATTTAAGAGCTTTCTGTGTTTGCTGTCTACAAGCTCCTTCACCTTAGATCTTTAAGCCATAGTGGGCCTTTGTGTTTCTGACGTAACCATGGGTATTAGATAGTCTTCAAAGACTATTTCATAGTATATTTTACTATGAAAATCTTGCTTCATGCTAAAATGGCACAGCACAGCATGGCTTCCAGTCACAGGTGGACTGGATTAGATTGTGGCAGTGCTGCTTTTCTTATGACTCGGGTGAGTTCCTTGCCTTTCTCCCCAGAGCATCCCAGTCTAAAGGGCAGTTGTAAAGTTTACCTTATGGAGGCATTTTGAAGAGGAAGTGGAGAGCACATGTGTAAAGTGTCTAATGAGGGAGCGTGTGTCTTGCTGAGGAGTGGTGGCAAGTGGTCAGACTTGGCGCCTCAAGACTCGACTGCAGCAGCAGCAAATCAGAACACAGAGAGGCAGTGTGTCCTGAGTCCCCCTTCCCACCTCGCACTGGATTCCTGCCTGTGCTGGGAATCTGCTCAGTCAGCCAGATTCCAGACCAGGTGTCCGGAGGAGGTCACCACCATGCACAGTGTGTCTCACTTAGGAGAATGAGCACTGATTTCCAAATAAAGTAGTGACTGAGCTCTGCTGTTTGAATATGCCTGTTTATAGAATGGGGAATACTGCAGCAGTGGTTGCATGGACAGTGGTTTCCTTTTCGTTCAGTTAAGATAAGGTGACACTAAAATCAAATTTAATTTTTATTGTTCTTGGCACATTTTCTTAATAAGTACTTTTTGTTGTTTCCAGAAAAGCTAATCATTTGGAAGAAAATCTTATCAAAGTCAAGCTATATGCTAAAATTAGAAAAGTAGCACGTTCCTGGAATTGTACTTAAAGTTATAGAATAAATATTAGGTGAAGCAGTATATTGTTTCTTCAAAAATATAGGTTTTGTTGGAAGTTGAAATGGGGTGAAATTATAAACAGTACACATTTCTACTATTTTACTTAGGGTACAATATGTTTTATTTAAATTTTTTAGTGAAAACTCATCATGAAGATTTTTTAAAATTGTCAATTACATGATTAAAGGATAGATTTCATTGTTTCCCAATTCCCTCTTCTTACCTTAGGTTTGTTTCTTCAAAATCATTTAAATTTTTTTTCCTGAATCTTTAGTATGTAATTTCAACGTGATGTCTAAGATATCACTTTAATTCAAACTTCTCTATGTTTTCATACCAAATAATCCACTCTTTATTTCTCCTCCCTCCCCTTGCTAATACCCTAGTTTCTGTGCCTTACCCGAGGATAGATGTATTCAGTTACCATACATAGGAACTCATTTTAATGTCCTTTGGTTTACTTAGAAAACTACGGTTCTCTGTAATACACACTTTGAGGAGAAATCTACATAATACTCAGTTAATGGCAATGATATCTTAATAGGACTGGTTATTCAAATGCTGTCTTTTCTTATATAAATTGTGTGGTTGGTTGTTCCTGGGAATTGTTTCCACTATAGGCAAGTATGGTCTGCAAGTCATTTCAGGGATTAGCATGAATACAAGCTATCCATTCACATATTTACATGAAGCACACGTGACTGACACGTTTCTCTCTTTTTTAACAAGCAGAAAGCATGCACAATAAGAAATGTTAACTGGCTCAAAACATTTAATTACATTATTTTAAAATTTAGGTTCTGGCAATTTGGGATCTGGCCTGGCTGGCCACACAGTTACACGTCATCCTTACTACACATATCCAAGCGAGATATTTCCCTTCTCTGGAGGGTTCAGGAGTGAGGCCCACCTGAATGTGACCGGGGCACAAGGGCGTGCGGCTCCTGTGAGGTGTGGCGCATGGCAATCGGTCCTGGTGACCAAGATTAATGAATCTCAGATGGGTTTTAATTAGTGCAGCTGCAGTCATCAATTATCTAGTGAACACAAATATTGTTATATTTGGGAAATTCTTGATTTATTTTATTCCACTGGCCAGCAGATTTAGATGAATGAGTTCTCATCATAACCATTCTGAGAAAAATCGCCAGAGGCCACAGTTTATTATTTAGGACACAATCAGCAAGAGTGAACAATACCGAACAAAACATCGTAAAGTACTCTCAGCATTAATTTGGAATTTTTGCTGAAATGTGTGGCGTGTACATGTTGTCAAAAACATACGGCATCTTGAACAAAATTCAGAGCTGCCCATCAAGAGGGAGACATGGAACTGTTTCTGTCTGTCTGATGATCCCCAGAGGTCATGTCACCCACCTGAGGCAGGTTGCATCCCACTGGAGTGACTGGATGATGTGCTCCGCTGCCTTTTCCTCGAAGGACGGGTTTCAGCAGGAGAACCGGCAGCTGCCCAGTGCTACGCAGTCCACGCCTACAGTGCTAAGAAACTCCGCAGGCTTTAAGCATTAACGAATCTGTATTTATCCGCGTTCCCATACACCGACCAACGCTATGGTTTGCACACACCTATAGTCACACATACTTGTGGATTTCTTTCAAATGTATAGCTTTGAATTAAACAGAAGGCATATCTACAACTTTCCAGGAGAGAGAATATTATTTATCCTTTTTAAAAAGAGGAACATGACACTATTATCTCAGGTTAGCAACTAGCTATATCAAACTGAGATTATCTTAACATTTCTAAATTAAATTTAGAGCAAAAACTGAAATTACTATTAGAGTCAAGAATATCTGGCTGGGCATGGTGTGCACGCTTGTAATCCCAGCATTTGGGAGGCTGAGACTGGAGGATCCGGGTTCGCGGCCAGCCTCAGCTACCTAGTGAGGCACTCCACAACTTAGTGAGACTCTGTTTCAAAAAATAAAGAATAAAAAATAGGGCTGTGGGTATAGCTCGGAGGTAGAATGGCTCTGAGTTCAATCCCTAGTACCGCAAAAAAAAAAAAAAAAAAAAAAAAAAGAATATCTTCATAATCAATGTGAATTTTTATATTAAATATAGCACTATCATTTCTGAACATTTTTTTCTGATAGTTTGTGATTTACATCTCGCAAACTCTGTTATTTAGAGTTCCATGTACAGAGTTTGAGAAATAATAGGTAAACATTAAACATCACTCCACTTTTTCCTTTTGTCGTAGTATATCAAATCTCTGTTAAATTCTTACTCTAAAGACTAAAGGGAGGATGTGATCTTGGTCTTCCATTCTTGTTGTAAATTACAGAGCATAACATAGTGGCCAAGATAGCCATTCTGAAGAATGCCTTACAAATCATAACCAAGGCCTTATAGCAAATCGATTGCAAATAATGTATTCAAGGTCTGTGGCATGATAATCACCTTACGTTAGGATAGGAATATTTTACATCTTTAATATACTCATTAAAATTTTCTGTGTCTTGGACTATGTTTGAAATTTTTGTTGTGTAATAATTTCATGGTCAACCTCTCCTTTAATGGATTAGACAGATTAATTAATATCACAATATAATCCAAATTATGGTTCCCTAAGGGAAAGGAAGGTGTGGCTTGTTGGCAAGTGTAGATCCCATTGGTTGGTGTTTGTTCTTGTTGAGAAATCCACCTTTGTCCTTAGAAAAGGCAAAATGTGTATCAAAAGCTGCACATTTTTTGTGCTCTATCTGAATTGTCAGAGAGCTTGCAATTAATGTTCCTAGCTCATGAGCTATTGTCTTTGTAACAATTCATAAATACTGTGACTTCTGAGCATACTTTTATGGCCTTCATGTTTTATTGAGTAAATCATAGGAAGCTTTCTGTTTTCCAATTAACAGATGGAGGAGCTTTTGTTCACTGAACCAAGGTTCTTAGGAGGAGATTTTATTGTATATGCATTTATTTATATGTGATTATGCTCTACCCCTGTATTCCCCACCTCTGCACTGACTCCTGCAAGTCACCAAAGACGTCTTCAGAGTGCCCCAGAGTTGTTGCTTAGCATAATTAGTCTTTATGGTTAGGGATTTTTATTTTTAATTGAGCATCTATTCATTTTCAGTAGTTGTAAAGATCTCACAGGCCTCTGATCTCAGCACTAAACTTAGTTTATGTCCTTTGATTGAGAGGATTTGTAGCACCCCTTGTCAGAACTGTCCATACATTCCTGTCCCTGCACCCTGGCATCCACGCTGCATTTGCCTGTGCAATTGCTGGACTTTTTGTTTCTCCCCTGCCCACCTGAAAGTTAAGGAGATAAATATCCAGAGTATGTCCCTAGCCAGAAGACCACATGACGGTCACAGTGGTATAGATGGCTAGTATGAGATCTGGTCACAATGTGAGCAGGCCTTGGATTGGATAGGTTCTTAGAGGCTTGGTGAGGATATTGTACAAAGGTATATCACTTTATGGCTGAACTTATTTACTACTCAGTTTCCAGACTTCTTGGCATTACCTGTCACTTATTTGATAATCTGTAAATGTTTGGTAGATCCTCTACAGGATCAACTTGAGTTGTTTAATGTTTGAACCATAGAGCCCACCACCGAGGATAGGAGTTTAGGGTGGGCAATTTTAGAAGTGAAAGAACCCTTAATAATTCAAAAGAACCAGGTTTTACTGCTATCTAGCAGGATATGGATATGAAAATCCTCAATTTTGTTTCTTCAATTGTGAAATGAATACTTTGAGTCAGATAACTTTCAAGATTACTTGATATCCTAATATTCCTTTGAGAAATGTCTCTGCTAATTATCATATTATGAGTTGCCTTTGTAAAGATGAAGCCACTGCTTTAAAAATTTAGATTTACTTTAACAAATATTGATAATTTCACCAAATAACTATTTTTTACTCCCTTAGTTTTGAATGTATAATATAAAGGAGCATATGAAATCATGTGCCATTTCTCATCTAATAATGAAAAATCTGAACTTATTGTGCAATAGTGATATATCAATTTTACCATGAAAAACTTGAAAAATAATATCTTCCCTATTAACAATGCTTATTGACATTTTCTTATGTTTTCCTCAGTCCTCTCATTCTTTTTATTATGTAATATTCCATTTTTACTAAAAAATGCACACACACACACACACACACACACACACACACACACACACACACACACTATGAATACAGTATCAAGAATAATTGTGGAAGCAAAACACCCATCTAAGTCCCATGTAGCTGAAGGCGTAGAAGCTGAGCACTGAAGGCTTCTGCAGGCTTCTCTGGCTGCATCCTTCCTCCTTTCTCTCGAGGTGACTGCTATCCTCATTTTTGTTAGTCATGTTGAGCATAGACTTTAGAAACCCAGTATTAGCTGTCTATGGGTTAGAGAAATAATTTTCTTATTTGCTTTTTTTTTTATTCTCAATATATGTATTGTTTTTAACTTTCTAGTCTTTTAGAACATCCTGTTCTCTGTTTCTTTTTAAAATTATTGTATATCACTACAGAAACTCTGCTTTTAGTAAATTTAAATATGACTTTACAAATCCACCTATTAATAGGTTGTGTTGAACTTCAATTTAAACATTCCCAAAGCATCCTCTCCATAGATTTCCCTAAGGTTCTTTTTCGTTATATTCTGTATGCTAAGGTGCGCTTATATGGGAACTTTTATTCAAAGAGGACATTATTCATTTGAAAGTAGTTAACTTTATCATGCCAAAAACATATGTGCTTTTTTAATACCTTTGCTACAGATGGAAATTCCAAACCAACCCCTAATAATATAGCAAATCAAAAAGAATAACAAGAGTAAAACATGCTAATACTTAATACATATGAATGATCATGCTTTACATAATAATTTTGTAATATTTGGGGATTATACCAATCTACCTTAAAGTTTCTCAAAAGTTTTATAGGTTTTTAAAAACAGCGGACACATTCTACAAAATATCTAGCCTTTGTGTGTAATGAGTGCGTTTGTCTGACGCCTGTTTATTTCTCCTTGGTAGCTTGAGGAGGGAGAATGGAAACACATAATAGCTAGAGATGTTTGCTGATGGAAGCTGGACTTTCCATTTTTGCTTCATCCCGTTCAGCTTCGCTGCATGCACACCTCACACTGAACGGCATGTGGAGAACTTCCATATTATCGCTTTGTCAAAGGCTATGACAACACCCCTAACAATAACAGCCTTCCCTTTTGTTTATCACACTTAAATGTCCTGGCGATTAGAACTTTTCCCTTTCTTCTCTGAAGAAAATTGTTTTGTACTGACTTCTTTTTTTTTTTTTTTATTCTAGTGAGGAGAAAGAAATAAAAGCAACCCTATTTCCTATTACGAATTATCATAAATATCGGAGATGCAGATTTTTCTTAGATCATTAGCATATCATGCTGCGACCCACACCAGAATGTACCATTAACAAAGCAGCCTTCATGTAATTAATGTAAATAATATGGAGCTACAGCTTGAGCTACCCAGTCAGCCTTGGCAAAAGGCATTTGTCATAACGCATCATCTAAGGAGCTCGGCCTCGATTCAAATTAAACTTCATGGGTTTGCCCCTTTATTTTTTCTCTCATGCTGTAAATTTCCCTGAAACATTTATGACTATAAATTTCTTTGAAACACCTACATAGGAGAAGAAAGCAATCTAGTAAGCTGAAATTAAAATTTTATTATTTACAATGCTTCTGCTGGTAAGGACAATTAGTATCTTCATAAAGCCAGCGATGTAGGTCCTGGGAAGGCAGTGGAGGCCTCTCTCCCACCCTTGGAAGTGCTCTCTGTCCTCTGTAGCTGCCAGCAAATCTAAAGTATGCTTTCTGTCTGCCATTTGCTACTATTGCCCTCTGACTCCCAAACACAGAGGAGCATTGTAAATTTTTCATGAAGAGGTTTCAGTCTGTAAAACAGCAAACAGGAATAATGTTTTAAACGCAATCATTGTCAAGTTTGAACAATGTAATTTATCAAGAGAGCAGTTTGTACTATATAATAAGTTTCATATATTAATACAATTTTTCATCTGATGTCAGGCTTCTGATTTATGAATAGCCCATGATCTAAGGTGATCATTGAATTATAATTCACGTAATAAGAAGCCAGGAACAAGACCCTGGAACTGCTACCCTGGATTAGCTTACATGCCACTGAGCCAATTTACTAAACAACCGTGGGCTAAATGATACAGTTTTTCTAATTCAAAGAAGGCACTCGTTAATTAGATAAAGGCTAAAGCTCTCATTATTTTTAAATGATTTAAGAACGGGTAAAGATCTTAAAGCCTGCTCTGCAGCTCTAATAGTTCTCTGCTTACTGCCTTGTAACACGAGTATTAAAGACAGATGAGCAAGGCCGGTTTAAACCAATTACAGCATTTCATGTACACCAGTGAGGACGACTATTTGTCGGAACATCAGATGCTAATATTCCACATGCTTCAGATGGCCTCCATACCACTGATTGATGATTCCTGAATAATTTGTTTTCTTCTGCTAATTTTAGGGGAATAACTACACCTCTGGACTGTAGTAGTTCTTGAGATATTTTATGTTCCTCAGTCATGTTTGTAAGTATTTTATAGATATTAAGTTTCTGATATACCAGAGTAAAGAAAAATACATTTATTTGAGTTGTCTCAACTTATTGAGCACCTGTTAGTTGCCAGGCAGTGGGCTAGATTCTGGGGAAAGCTGCCAGAAGTTTTATTTCAATCACTTTGATTCCTGGGGTAGCAAATGGATAATATTTGCTAGAAAAGCATTCATCCTATTTTCAGTCATTATTTAAAAGCAAAATAGCATACTCAGGAAATTCACACCTAAGTACTTCTAAGAAGGTGAATTTTCCTTATAGAAATGACAAACTTTGGAGTATGTACTAATTATGAGTTTATAAAGTGGCTTATGTTCTTTGGAAAATTAATGAGACAGTGTTTGAGTTTTTTGTCCCTATGTATTTGTTGCTTGCTTGTTTTACTCCTGGTTCATGTCTGTGGAAAATGCGTTTATTTGGTCTAATTGTGGAATCATCAATTTCTTCACTGTTGGATGGGTTGGTGACTCTTCCTCCTTCCTGATTACCTTGGCCCTTGACCCTTCCTTTTAGGCAATAGAAATAATGAAAAAATGTATAATTTAAATTCCCAATTGTGGGTATTTGTTTTCTTTAACTTTAGAGAATTCGTTTCCATTGTTAACTCTCAATATAAATTTTTCATGGGTACCATAAATATCATTGGTTCTGTCTTTTTTTCCCCCTTTAACCTTCTTTCATTTGTTGTTTCCTGTTTTGTTATTGCAGTGTCCATCTCCAGATTCAGCTGACTTTATTTCTAGAAAGCCTCTACTTTGTATAGCAATGTGATGGCTTTTACCACCTATCCTGAGGAATCGCTGATTCTTTAGCATAGTTGGATTTGACATTTCCGACATAAATTTCATTAAATTGATTAAAATCTTTGAAAGACTAGACACCACTCGTGTAAAGCCACTTCTCTTGTTTTAAACTGATGCATTGTAATTGCACATCACAGTGAGGTTCAGAGTGATAGCAGCGTTCTGGCTCACAGGACTCAGGTGTTCCTTCTGGTCCCGCCCAGGTCCTTCCCCTCCTCGTACATCACAGTGAGGTTAGTGGTGATAATTTCCTGTATGAACAGCGTATAAAAGGAAGGCTAAATGAAAGCGTAAAGCTATTTCTTTCCTTTGAACCCCATGAGGATGGTTGGCGACCAGTACCTCAAGAAGGCTTGCAGATTGCAGTAAACCATTGTGTTTGTTTGTTTGTTTGGCCTCTCATTTACTCACCTGCTTCTCTGTATTAATCTGACTTTCTAAATTAGTTCTTTCACACTTGTTGTGCATAGGCTTGCGGTAAAGATATAGTAATTACGCGTGTTCCTACATAGGACATCAGAAATGGAAAACCAGATAAATAAAAGATTTCAAATTGTTCTACATCTCTCATGTTTTGCCTTTTTTTTTTTTTTTTTTTTTTTGCCTTTTTAAAAAAATGTTTTTCTTATGTGAACAACAAGATATGTTATTAATGGGCCTGCGTAGAACAAGTTGTTTGTTATAGTAACTTTCGACCTGTTTAATAAGTACTCAGGCTGTGTAGTGGAGGTTTATTGTACTCTGCAGTGTTCGGTTATGAAGAGTGGTTCATAATAAAGTAAAAGCAATAATGTTGATGTTTCTGAGGGATCCACAGGGGCTGACCTGAAGCAACATACTTCATCTGTTTGTCCTGGTATGAATGTTTGAACATTAGAGCTGAAATTGCTAGAAACAATGTTGTGCGTATGACTTCTGATTGTTTACCATTGTAAGTAACCTTACCCTTTGTGGTTCTCAAAATATTTCTATGACAGTTCATTAGTGTTGGTGTCAGGAAACAAATGAAAAAGACGATATACACTATAACATTAACGAGTAAGATATTTTAAACTAAATGTTAGTATTTAAAGTGTAGTGGTGTAAAGGATAGACAGGAAACTCTGGAAGGGAAACAGGAGATGGCAGGCCATTCTTTAGTCAGGAGCATGTTTTACATGTGTGTGATGTTCTGGACTGTGCTTCATAAAATCATAATTTAACTTGAGGTGGGTTTTGGTAAGAATGTAGGAAAATGATTAAGGAGGAAGAAAACCTTTTTGTTAGGAAAGCACAAGATGGGTGTGACAGCATTGTCCTGAGAGTCGGCGCTGTCCAGGCTTGGAACAGATTGCCATTGGAATCTGCAAAGTACATTTGTCTGAAAAAAGATAAATTGCTACTTGGAAATATAATTTATGTGTTTGCTTGTCCCTCTTTCTTATCAGATTTTATGTACCTTGAGGATGGGCCCTGTGTCCTATTTATCTTTGTATTTCCAGAACCTAAGTTGGGACTTGGTCTAGAGTAGATGTTTAAGAGACATTTGTTTAATTAACAAACTAATAGTGGATATGCTTGAAGATTTTTACTTGCAACAGCTCCCGTGTACTGTGTTACAAAACAAAACAAGGGACAAATGGTTTCCTCACCATGGAGTTAAGATATTTAGTAATTCCTTTCCAAAAATACTGCCTATTTTTCCTCCTATTAAAAAAAAAATTCATCTGATCTGTCTGGATCAACCATACCCTTAAATGCTTTCATTTAGATAAAAAGGACATGCTTATATTTATTGAGAAGTCTGCAATTATTAAAGTTTCACCTAGGATAATTTGTAATTGTACTTTTAGTAAACAGCAGAACCTTAGTACTAGTATTACTATTATTATTAGGGCTTAGACAACCAACAAATTGAATCATCCATTTTCAGCAAGCACATACTGTTTATAGAGATATAATTTACTCATGGATATTTTTTACTAATATTTCTGTTGCTTCTAAAGTAAAATTCAAGGCACATTTTCAGTTTTATCAATAAGCACAACTGTGTTGGTTCTTAAGTTTTGCTTTAGGCATTCTGATAGAGTGAGGAAAGTTAATAGGGGCAGATTGCCTTTTTTTGAGGGTGTTTGGGATTGAAACAAGAGGGTTCCACCTCTAAGCAACATCCTCAGGCCTATTTTGTTTTTTAGTTTGAAGCAGGGTCTCACTATGTTGCGGAGGGCCTCACTAATTTACTAAGGCTGGCCTTGAACCTGCTGTCTTCTTATCTCAGCCTCTCAAGTCCTGGGATTAACAGATCACTTTTTAAAAAACGTTCTTTGAACTGTGTGTTATGCTTTTAAATGACTATGCTAAGTCTTTCATTTCTTTGGTGGACTATGACGGAAATGTTAATTAAAAATCATGGCAGGACCGTGGATGTGGATTCGTGGCTTAGTGCTTACCTAGCACATACAAGACCCTGGGCTCAACACTTGATACCACCACCAAAAACAAAACACAAACAAACAAAAACATGGTAGCTGTAAAAATAGTAATATATGAATAAAGTATTCATGTGATCATGCTCCTTTTTTTTTTTTTTTTTTTTTTTTTGCGGTACTGGGGATTATCATGCTTCATTTTTAATGCTGTAAATAAAACTCTTAGTTTGACTGGCACCATTATATTTCTGAATTATTTTGGAGGTATTACTAACAACTGGAGCCTAGAATGACTCACCCTTCAAAATGTACCTTATGGGCAGTCACCTGCCCATCATGTCCACCACTTCTGTGGCCTGGAATTCTGGGAGTGGGAAACCTGGTTGGACCTCCAGCAAGTACTCTGATGTTAATCAGCCCAGTGTGCAAGACAGAAAAGCTGATAGTCTGAAATTGCACTTTAAACTAAGACAGACTGTCAGTCTTGGGGAATGGTGGGAATGGCCTATTTATGTAATCAGATACCAAACCTGGGAGCAAGCTGCCAGGCCCAGCCTTGTTGTGTACGCAGCCGGCAGGCTGTGCTTTATCTGACAGACAGTGTGTAAATCTGTCCATGCAAAATCCAAATGTTTAGTTTGCTTCTAGTCACTGTAATAATCTGCTTATTTTCGTCTCTACAGCAGTGACATCACTTAGCAGAAGGTGCTGCAGACAGAGGCCCAGATAAGGCCATGTGAGTGTCAGTCAGTCACTCCTTGATTGGCAAGGAGATAAATGGGAAAGTTCCCAAGGTTTGCTTCAGCTGAAAGAACGGATGACACATTCTGGACAGGAATAACTTTATTTACCTTGCTATTCTACATCTTGAGAAAATGAATAGATTATACCTTATCTAATTATAGCCTCTAAGAATAAGTAGCATATCATATCATATCAATATCTATTGAACAGTTGCATCCAAAGCAAGCTAGTTTGATTTGTTAAGATGCCTCTCTTTGATGTAGAGTGATCAATAGATATAGTTACTTTAGTGACCTTTATGTTTCTGTTCTAGCCCATGCTTTTTTTTTTTTTCCCCCCAAAAATACTTTTCATTTCATTATTTGCTCACTGTGAATGGTAAGGTCTTCATGAATGTGCTATTTAACTAAGGAATGTATAAACTAAATCTTATTCTTTAGGGTAAATTGAAATTTTTGTCTGAATTAATGACTTTCAAGTCAGAGTGTTGAAGATAAATCTGGTATTTTCATATATGTGTTTAGTAAGTCTAACCTTTCCATGATTTGAATATACATATTTTACTAGGCATTAATTTGAATAGCATTTTTGATATTCACTTGGTAAGCAACTTACTTGAGGAATTTTCTTTGAAATTTCTATAAGATTTTTAAGAATTCTTAAATTTTTTTTTTAATCTAATGAACACTTTTTTGTTAAGTATAAGTAACGATTGGAAATGGTATTGGTCATTTTAAGCAAAGAAGCAGCTGTCTCCCTGGGCTGCCTTCTTTCTGAACAGTGACTCTGTGGGGTGCTCCCTGAGTGCTTCCTGGGAATGCTGGCTGCAGGTGGGAGGAGCTGAGGGTGCTTGTGCAGGTGATGGGGCTACGGATGCCTCTTGCCCTGGTACTAACCGTGGTGAACAGCATCTGCGATTCACTGTCGCCTGAAGACAGGGGGAAAGGTGTACAGGCCCTTCCTTGTGGAGTGCTTGACCCCTCCAGCCAGCACTCTCCCCAGTGCAGTGTGCCTTGCTCCAGTGCTGCAGGTCGGTGAGATCTGCCTCCAGTCACCTTCCTGCTTACATCCATTATACATTTATTTTATCACTTGCATCCTACCAGTTGGTTTTGTTTATGCACTAATTTCACTAGAAATAAATTTTGTTTAATATTTCACATGCGGAGCCAGGTGCAGTGGTGCACACCAGTAATTCCAATACATGGGAGGCTGAGGCAGGATATTGCAGGCTCTTGGCCAGCCTCAACAACTTAGCGAGGCCCTCTGCAACTTAGTGAGACCCTGTTTCAAAAATTAAATGGAGCTAGGAGTATCATTCAGGAGTAGAACTCCCCTGGGCTCAATCTGTAGTACCAAAAATGTTTTTCCAAACGCCAGCCCATGTATAATAAATAGTAATTTTATTTCTCATGTATTTTGTTTGGCATGGTAAAGATTTGTAAATTAGTATACATCATCTATATGAAGAGTTTGTATGGCTACCTCTATGATTTATACTTTCAAAATAATTTAAAATAGATGAAATCTTCAAATCTGTTTGGTGAAAAGAAGGACCTGCAGCTGAACATATACAAATTTTAAATACTCTTTTGTATCGCTTTGCCCTCCATTTAAAAAGATTTTCCCCAGTCGTATATTCTTCTAATTTGTGAATGAGTGTGTGTGTGTGTGCACGCACCCCCATATGCATTCTCTAGTTTTACTTGTCATTCAGTGCCAGTTAAATCTTGCCCACTGCACTGCAGCAGCACCTCTCAGAAAAGGCGAAGATCCCACTAGCATTGTAGTAACTATTACCCTCATTTGGATAATAGCAACAGAGAACTCTAAAAGCTTTTATATCCATCCCATTTTTGCATGTTCCTTAGAATTTGTGAATTAGAAAGGAACACATCGAATCCCTGCCAGCTGATCTTCCAGTGTGTCTGTACATCAGAATATTATGACTAAAGCAAGCTGTGATTGTATCTGGCTCTTTAGTGTCTACATTGAATTCGTTTACCAAACCAAATTCAGGTCTTTGTGACATTCCAGTGCACGGATTCTCCAAGATATTTACTCTAGAAGTGGACTGTAACTGTTGTGTGTCAGACTTGGGTCTCAGAAAGGGTCAATTTTGTACTGAACTTTGCAATTATTGGGCAATACATCTCAACCCTTGTAGCTCATCTTACCTTGAGCTCAAATGGTTCCTTAGATCATCCTGACATGCTAGAAGGCCGAGAGGATAACAGAGTCCAAGACAGGGAAATGCCTAAGTTTAGAAGTGCTGCTTTTCCTGCTTTTAGCAAATCAGTTATCACCAGAGAGGACAGTCCATTCTACCTCTGGCCCATATATTCAAACTTTCAGAAACTGTGTATCCATAATAGACACTTAAGGACCACAGGAAAATTGCAAACATACATTATTTGATGGTCTCTAAGATGCAGAGGTCTGTGGTATGTGAGTTTTTAGTATGCGTGTTAAAATTTGTTTGATAGAAATATTTTTTAAGTCTTTGAAATTTAACTTGACCGTATTTGAATCCTGTGTGAAGTCACATTTTGGATAGTGATGGTTACTGTCCCTTACCTAATATACAAAGATCAGAGATGTCAGTTCCTGGTTCTAACAGGGCTATCAGAGCAACAACTTTAAATCTCATTTGTTATGGGATAATCCAAACAGTACTAATGATCCGCCACATTGTTCATGGTTTGTTAATTTTGTTCAGAAAGCTACTGCTCCTTCTAATGTATCCACTGGATTGTTATTGGAGAGTTGGGCTTGGCAGGGATTGCTGGCAGGAAGCTATAGTTGTTTACAGTTACTGTTTTAAACAGTTGTGAAACAGGTATTCTCTTGATTTGCTACTTATAGAACACAAGAGATCTAGACCATTGATGTAAAATGAAGAAAAGCCAAATAGTCTAAAAATACTGACTTGCATACATATCAGGAATAAAAATTCCATGGTCCTGCTGAGTTTCTGAGAGGCTTCTCAAGGCCAGAGTCATTAGCCTCATGATTATCTGACCCAGGTACTGTCTCTGAAGCTGTGGCATGCAAGGGAATTGTAGTATTGTTCAAAGGAAATGATCAGCTTTCTCAGCAAATAAGATTGGGAATAATTACGTCTCTGCAGAAATAGGTTATTCTATAATCTTCCTTTGTACTGGTAAAACTTTATACAGTAACACTAGTGAAACATTTTCCTGATATACAAATATATCACTATAGAATAAGGTCCCCACTCTTGAGTTTACATATGCAGGGTGAATTGGTGTTTCTTTCTTTTTTTTTTTTTTGTGGTACTGGGAATTGAACTCAGGGGCATTCTACCTCTGAGCTACACCCCCAGCCCTATTTTTTATTCTTTATTTTGAAACAGGGTCTCACTAAGTTGCGAAGTGCCTCACTAGGTAGCTGAGGCTGGCCGCGAACCCGGATCCTCAGGTCTCAGTCTCCCAAATGCTGGGATTACAAGCGTGCACCACCACGCCCAGCTGTGAATCAGTGTTTCTTGATATGTTTAGGATGAGGTGTTTGGATTGGGATGGGTTTTGTTCACAGCTTTCATTAGCATGCCTGATCTGTTCAATATATTAAAATTTAAAAGGAAATAGAGGTCCCAGAGTTGGTCTTGTAGTTTCATAGGTTTTTGTTTTTGTTTTTGCGGTGCTGGGGATTGAACTTAGGGGCATTCTACCTCCGAGCTATACCCCCAGCCCTAATTTTTATTCTTTATTTTGAAACCGGGTCTCACTAGGTTGCAGAGTGCCTCACTAGGTAGCTGAAGCTGGCTGCAAACCGGGATCCTCCGGACTCAGCCTCCCGAATGCTGGGATTACAAGTGTGTGCCACCACGCCCGGCTTGTTTTTGTGTTTATATGTTTTTCTCCCCTCTATAAGTCTGTTTCTGGACTTGTTGGTAAAATCTTAGTTATATTTGTTAATGCTTTATAATACTGTAACTGGCCATGTTAAAACAGTGTCATCATAAAAGTAAAGAGTTTTCACCATGATGTGCAAATGATAGAGGTTCTCAGGCCCCCAAAATGATGTTTTTAGCACATGTATAGCAGTCTCCACTAGAGCTAACGCAATGGAAGATCTTATAGTACTTGAGCCCAGGTGAAGTAGCTTCATCCTGAATCTCAGACTGGGGGACTGTTACAGTAGGTTTCCTTCTACACATGCCCTTCCTCATGTTGTGTGAATGTGCACGCTCTCTGTTTGATCATGCTCACCTGTGAAGGATAGCTTCACATTTATATAGCTCCTCGCAAAATTATAATCAAACAATTGTACAGAGCATAGACCAAAGAGAGAGGAGAAGAGGAGACTGACTGTTAATTCTGTCATATCAAACTCCAAACTCATTATCTGACCCCCAAGACCCCTGAACCTGATTTTTTTCTTTTTCTTTTTGGTGGTACCAGGTATTGAATCCAGAGGCATTCTATCTCTGAGCTACATACACTCCACCATATTTTTTTATTTTTCATTTTGAAACAGGGTCACTAAGTTGCAGAGGGCCCCAGTAAGTAGCTGAAGATGGCCGTGAACCTGCAACCTCCTGTCTCAGCCTCCCAAGTACTGGGATTACAAGCGTGCACCACCACGTCAGGCTGAATCTGATTTTTAAATCATGCAGTATAATTTCTCTTGCCTGTGTGGCATGCTGCCCACCCCATTAGATGGCTGCTCCCTGCTCACACATGATACTTTTCTTCTTCTTCTTCTTCCCATCTCTGACCCTGAGCTTGTCCTGGGGACTTTTTTTCTCTTTTACCAAGTTCCCTGGAGTGTGTTGGCCACGTGTTCTCATCCTTTCACAGTCGGTAGTGCTGATCCTTGAGTCATAGGCACCTTTGGGGGAGGGACAGATGTGTTTCGTTTATTTATGGGTTTTTACATAACATGGATCATTGCTGGAGACACAGTAAGTCCTAATATATGAGTTTTATTGATTGATTGTTATGGAAGTAGCAGAAGTATAGTAATTTGAAGTGTGTTAGGACTTTGCTGTAAACATCCAAAGGTTGAAAGTTACTCAAGACATTTGGAATGAAGCTGTAAATAGTGATTGAATGCATTTTGTCATTTTACATTTATCATTAAGATCAATGATTTGAAAGAAATTCTCTGACAGGTTCTTCAGGCATTAATATCAGTCCTATATTTGTAACTACTAGTTTAACCTTCCTTACATAAATCCAGTGTTTTCATATCTAACCTGAAGCCATAAAATTTCATTTAGTTCAGACTAGAGAACTGTGGCCATTTAATGCACGTTTTGTTTTCCAGTTCTTGATTTCTACTGTGAGTTTAAATTGTTTCCACTTCCCAGCCTTCCACTGTGGACTGTGGTTCAGTTGGAAGGACAGGATTTCTATCACTGTGAACTTCATTATGGTGTATGATTACACTGCACCAGTAAAAATTACAAACAAGGACAGCAATGATAGTCACTATTAAAAACAGAGAGGACAGGGTGGCTTGTGACTGGAATGGGTCTCCTTCCCTCCTGTTTTCTGCATGCTCAGATTTTAAAGTCCTGTATGAAACGTGAACTAAACCAAGCTCTCAAGCCCGAAGAAGGGGAGGTCATGGACCTTTGTTGGCCAGCAGGATTGGATTTGGGTTCTTTTCCTATTTAAACCAGGCTGTTTGGGGAGCAAACACAGGAGGATCATACTCACTGTCTGTTTTTGTAAACAAAGTTTTATTGGCACACCGCCACATTCATTTTTTTCCATACTGTGTTCTGCTGGTTTTGTGTTCCCTGGGCGGAGGTGAGTAGTTGTGTCAAAGACCTTGTGACCCCAAAGCTGTATATATTTACCATCTGGTCCTTAACTCAGAGCATCTCCTAACCCCTGATCCAAGATGCTGTTTTGCGCTGCTGAGTACCGGATATGGACCATGTGATGTAATGGGGAAATTTTCTACTCAACGTAGGTGATGGTTTTGGTTAGATCAGAGTTTATGGTCTCTGTGACAACGAAAAATTTCATAGGAATGGGATTTTGAAAGATAAATTATAATCCTTGAATGTTTTCCTGTAGAATGAGTCATTCTCTTGGTTCTTAGTAGCCTGAGGCAGCCTGAGGTTAATATTCTGTTTAATGCTTCTCCCAGAAATTATTTTGACAAAAAGCATTTCAATCCTTGAATTGAAAGAGCCAGGAAAATATATTCCATGGCTTTTACAAGCTGAACGTTACAGAAAGAGGTTTAAAAATGACAGGCTTTGGCAGGAGTGAGGTTAAATTTCCTTTCCAAATAGTTAAAAAGGATCTAGTCTGTTAATTAGGCTAATTATCACCTGTTCAGGGCAAGAATGCACTCAGGACTCCTAGTTTAAGCAGCAGGTCCCCTTGTGCGCCCTCTAAAGCCCACTGGGGAGGCTCCCAGCTCTCATCTGGAAGCTGCTTGCAGCCTCCAGGGCTGCCTTCAGCAAAGGAGACCTTTCTAATCTTAGGTTTCTGTGACTTCTGGATATAAGCTATGCTCGTGTTTTTATATGATCTGTAACAGCTACTCTCAAGCCTAGCTTCATTTTAACACTTGTGGTTTCAGTCTACGGTTTCCTGCATTGAGGCCTTTGCAGGCACAGGGAAGCCTCCTCCAGGTGGTGATCAGTGTGACCCTGAGTGTCCTCATACAGTTGTTGTCACCTAACTGTCAGGGTGTCTCTTTGGTTATTCAGTGTATGGAAAATTGTGAGACATTTTTATTTTCTCTGTAATTTAAATTTTCACATTCTATTTAAGCATTACATAGTATGTTGAAACTTCTTAGAAATAAGATGAA
This sequence comes from Graphiurus murinus, assembly GCA_004027655.1. Lineage (NCBI taxonomy): Eukaryota > Metazoa > Chordata > Mammalia > Rodentia > Gliridae > Graphiurus > Graphiurus murinus. The sequence continues at coordinate 37,421 of PVLC010000153.1, forward strand.
CACAATTCCTTTGGAATCATATTGAGAGATTTAATGTGATTTTGGTGCCTGTGTCACACTGAAATAAAACTTTATGTCTAGAAGCAGTGTTGTGTATTTTTACTCAGATGTTTCTTGGACCAAAAGCAGGACGAGCGTGTCACAAATACGATGCTTAGTAGATGGTGAATTTGCCATTGTGGCGGAATTTCTCAGACATTTTCAGTTTCCTTTGTTGTCCTTGGGGCAGCTTTTCCAGGTGAAGCTCGCAGGTGAAGTAAGCGAGCACTGTCCTTGTCCTTCTCTGGCTGTCTTTAGATGGCTCTTTCTGTGCTGCTTTGTTCATCTAAGTGATTGTGTCGCGCTTCTGCGTGCAGCTCTGTGGAAATTCACATGGTAACCCTACTGGGCAAAGACCACAGCATTTTCATTCCATCTCTTAGTGTGTCATTATATAATTATTAAATTATAATCATTAAAAATGAAGCTTGTGTTCCAAAGAAACTGCCTGTGCTGTGGTGGTGTTTGGGTAACTTAGAAATGGTTGGAGCATTCATTAGTACATTGGGCTGTTGTGCTAGGAATCAGAAACCTCACGTTGTTTTCACAGTTGTGTGTTGTTTATTCACCAAGAGTAGCAATACCTGTCCATTACGGTTTTTAACGTCAGTTTAGTTTTGTAATAATAAATTGGAATCAGTCAACACCTTTGTATCACAGTTTCAAGAGATAGTGACTGCATAGCTTTTTAATATTTTGACTAAGTTTAGCTTACTCTTTTATTAAAGTTCCATCTGCAGCACCCCAGTTCTTCTTATTGATGTGCTTCTTATAGCTGTGAGTTTCTGCGATTTATTAAGTTAGCAAGAATGCTCCAAGGTGTCATGTTGAGGAGATAGTAAATATCGTTGGTTTAATTAAAATACTCATTGTGCATTATGAGAATTTTCAGTATTAAGGAATTACTTTGGAAGATATTAACTGTAGTCATATTTACTTCAGGATCCTTTCTTTATGCAAAACAACAGAAAATTGAACCGTAGTTGGCCCTGTGTGACCATCTTCCCTACACTTCTCCTCTCAAACGTGAGCAGTGACCTTGCATGAGGGCATGCACAGTTTTGCATGCAGATTTCACATGTTTATATATTTAGTAATATTGATTATTTTCTTAAATTTTATGTAAATGATGTACTAATTTTGTTTTTTAATGCAGTTACATTTTTAAGATATTATTTAACTGGTGCCAGTAATTATAACCCTTGTTTGTTCATTTTATGGCACGATGATATTCCATTTTATGATTACCCTCATTATTTACCTACTCTTTACTTTAATGTTGATTAAGCCTTAATGGAGGAGATTTATTGTATTTGTTTGCAAGTGTGCAAGCAGGTCTCAATGCTACCCAACCTAGAGTGGACTCACCGGGTTGAAAGGCTGGATACAACCTGCTCAGCTTTCAAAAGCACGGCTGAAGCAATGTTCTAATAAATAGGATGAATACTCCACCTATTAGTACTTACGATTTTTAAATAGCACTTAAATATGTGATTCCAAAGAGATGAGTATAAAAAAATTCTTTTATCATATTTACTTTTAATTTGTAGAAAAAAGAAATGATAGATATAACACAAAATACAAATTAGATATTTCGACATAACTTGTCTACTATCTAGACACTTGAAAGCAAGCAAATGCTTAGAGTTTCTCTAAGGTCAAGATATTCATAAAGGCAGTGCTGTTAATAATATCATAATTAATCTCCCTCTTCATATGTGTGGAAGGGGATGGAGGTAACTAGAAATTAAACTCAGGGGTGCTCTACCACTGAGTTATACTACCAGAATTTTTATTTAGTTATTCATTTATTTTTAGAAACAGCATCTCACCTAGTTACTCTGCTGGCCTCAAACCTGAGATCCTCCTATCTCAGGCTCCCAAGTTCTGAGAACACGGCATGCACCACCATGCCCAGGTGTTCCCTACTAATTCTTTAGTTTAACTTTGTCCATGATGCCTACTAATATCTAGGCGAGAATTTCTAGTTTTTTGTCATTTAGCTGATAATGAAGCAACTTGTCCTCAAAATTTGTCTAGAGGTGTGAATTTTCATCTAGCCCCTGTGATTACAAATCATGTAAGAAGAGGCTTCCAGAGAAGGTGGTCCTTTGGCATACGCTGACTGTCTTGTCCTGTACCACAGTGTCCTGGGCAGGGCCTGTGGTTTAGCAGGGGTACGAAGGAAACAGAACAGAAGGCAGTAAAGAAACCCCCTCTTTTAGGGTTCAGCATCTTTTTTTTTTAATTTTACCTGTGTATAGTAATTATAGAACATTTGCGAGATTCAAAGTTTATCTACATACACATCACTAGGTGAGTTCCTCAAGATCCCAGCCTCACTCTTACCTGTATTAACATAACAGAGCTACTAGAAAAATGCTTAAAACCTATTAACAAACCCCTGTTTAACAAAGGAATCCTTATAAATTTGTGCTAAAAGATGAACTCATCTTAATTGTCTGCTCTGACAGTTTCCCACATGAAAAAAGTCTGTACTACAAAAAGTGTAGGCACGGTAGACATCTCAATCGTCAGAAT
>PVLC010000153.1:45000-128924 GCA_004027655.1 Graphiurus murinus
TATATTGAGTGGAAAATACTGCGTTTAGTTTCTTCTTAAATTTTTTTTTCCAAAATATACTCTTTGCCCACTGTTCAACTCTAACCCCCACCCTCTTAAAAAAAAAAAAAAAAAAAGCAAAGTGAAAATTGAATTTAGAATGAAAAACAAATCAAGCCACCAAGGTAAATATGACATACAATACATTGGAGACTAACCTCCTAAATAAAACCCTACACATCACAAAATCAAGGTCACTAATGTATCTAGACTCAGATCACATGGAAAACGAATAATTTTGTCTTTGTGTCTGTATAGCTCTTAAAATGGAGAAGGAAATAGAATATAATATATGCAGCATACATATATGTAATATCGATAATATATATCATAGGTATGTAGGGAGAATATAAATCCAGTGGAGCTTTTTCTATACCTATTAATATTTTTATTTCACAAGAAAGATGTAGGCTACAAAGATGCTCATAAACAACAGAAAGGAAGAGTAATCTTGAATGTAAAAGCAAGAAAAACTCAGTCCTCATTAGACATTTTGACAATTAAATGTGCCAGGTTTCCCTGCGCCGCACACCACGGGGTGCATGTGTACACGCCCATGTGTGTGTAAGGAGTGACACACACATACACACATTCTCTCACGTGCACTTCTTCTTCACTCCCTGTGCATCTGTGGGAATGCATGTTTGTGCCAGTACACACAAAAGAGCTCCTTAAGCTGTGGGGATGAATAAAGTGTAGAGAAGCATTTTGCTTCCACATAGAATAGTGTTAATATTAATGAGCAAATTGTCTTTGAGAATAAAAATAAAGTCTACTTCAGTGCCATTTAATTGATAATACAGCTAGTTAGAAAGATTTATATTTCAAATTGATTAAATAATTAAATGAGTGATTATAGTTAAACTTTATTCTTCACAGCCCATCTCCTCTATCCTTTCTATATTGAAATAATAATTCCAATGAATAAACTTAACCCCAAAATAGGAAAATGAGACTGGTGAAAGCATTTACCTTCAGCTTTTTTTTTTATGATAATGAACTTTTGGACATACTATTGAGAAATACGATTAAACATATTTTGGTTGAAGGTCTCTTTGCTAATAAGTGTTTATTTAAATTAGAAAAGCAAGTGTAAGGCTCTTAAGTAAGCAGAATTTTCTTTTTTGATTCCCAAAGTTACTCTGCCTTCCCGAGTTCATTATTTATTCCAACATGAAAAAGACAGTTATAATTTCTAAAAACACTGCAAGTTAAATTTCTATTATGGTATAGCAGAACCCTGGAACAAAGAAGGCTAATATAGGTAAAACCCAAGACAGACTTGTTGCATTAAATGTCTAAATGTGTAAAGTGGGTAAAGATAGATACAAATGATTTATTTTATTTCTAGGAAAGTATTTTATAATTTCTCTGAATCTCTCCAAGGTTAGAATTTTTATTCTGTTTTGCCCTTCTTTGTGAGTCTTAGGGGATGAACTGCCTAGCTAGCCAGCACTTACTGCCTAAATAAGCTACAGTGGAAAGATATATTGCATTTATAAACTGTAGGGCAAGATATTAGCTTGTGTAAAAATGCTAAAAAAATAAGCATTTGCACACTTTTAACAAATACTGTGCCAAATCTGCCTGTAATTGTCACCCAGGTTTCCAGTCCAGAGCTATGAGTTTTTATGAAATTTCTTTTCCAATCCCTAGACTTCCTTTTTTATACTATGAAAGTTTAAGAAATATAAATAGCATTGAATTTCTATTGGTACTGAGTAATACAGATTTCATTGTTACCTGAGATCTTCAGTATGTTCAAGAAAACCATTTAATTCATATTATTAAGTAGGAAGTAGTTAAAGAAGACCCAGATAGAATCAGGTAAAACCAATTCAATATTCTTCAGTTGTTAGAAAATTCAATATGTTTTATTTAAGTCAAATCATATATACTGTATATTAACTATTCCAAGCAATCTTTACTCAGCTCAGAAAGGCCAGATGTATGGGAATTGTAAAAAATCAGGATATGCATAAAAACTGTTCAAGTGCATAAAGCAGCCCCATCTGGAAGACATCTACCAGAAATGAAGTTGTACAAAACCATTCCATTGATAATAAAGCTAATTTTTATGGGTCTGACAAGTATGTAATTATGTTCAGTGGTGCTTTTCAGATTTTATCACAGTCAATAAACCGCAGTGGTAATTTCATTCCCATTTGACATATTTACATGGAAACATTTGATTGGAGGAATTAGTAACCCTGAAAGCCTTGATAGATATGTTTTAATGATCTGTGACCTCCGCAGTCCCTCATCTGTTTATTGTTGCAACAGGCGAGAAGTCGTTTCTGTGTGACCTCTGCGGCTTTGCTGGTGGGACCCGGCACGCCCTCACCAAGCACCGCCGGCAGCATACAGGTCAGTACTGCATCTGTCCCCGGGCCTGCAGAGACGAGAGGGACCGCAAGGCGCCATTCTCAGCCTCTTCCATGACTTTTTTGTTACCTTTTTATAAAATCTGTATGCTGTGGTCCCAAAGAAAGCTCTACTTGAATAACATAAGATTTTAAATTGTCTCCTTTTATGTTGCATATTTCAGAGTTCAGGTATCCACAGTAAATTCATGTGAAGTATGAGGAAAAAAACCAGTTTGGCTCATGAAGCAGATGAAGGAGGCGGTTTTCTCTGTTGGCAAGACTGCCTTAGCCTAGTAGGCGGCGGCTCGGGACTCTGTCTTGGTGTTCTTCCTCTCAGATGTCCTCTGTCCCACGTCAAGCCTCCCCTCCTACCTGCCTCCTTTGCTACCTGTATGTGGAGCTGCTCCCTCCCTCGCTCCCTCGGCCTACTGGCCAGCCTCTGTCTGTCAGTCTGCCTGCATGCAGATGTGATTTGAAGTTGGTGCTGTCTCAGTTATGCTTGCTATTGCAAGAATTAATAGGAACAAAGAAGCAACATAAAAGATCATTGCGGGCATCACAGAGGGCCTCCCTCGGCCCCACAATGCACATCCGTGGTGATTCAACACAGCAAAATAGCTTCCTAGATTAGGAACACTTCAGAACGAAAAGTTGTAATCATCTATCAAACTTTGTTTCCCACTTTGTATAATCTAGTGGGTCTTACACATAATTACTTTCGTAGTGTAAGGACTGATTCCTGGCAGTTTTCCCTCGTTGTTACTAATAGCACCACGGTTTACCATCAGAGCTTTCCTAGCGAAGATGAGAAGTCATGCGGTAATACAACTGATGACTGAACATTGTACTATTTTGTGTGTACCATGAAAATGGCATTGTTTGATTGTCACATTCCAAATGGCATGAAGTTAAATTGTATTAAATATGTTATTTATGGCAGGTTATGGTTGTTGAAGTGCCCCTTTGAATGTGCGTGCAGACAGTTGCAGTGCCCACGATGCCATTTGCAGGATCAATGGAAATGAATGGCAGCCATTGCGTCTTGGATCTTGCGTGCATGTGATTCACATTTCCTTATGGAATAGGAGCTCTTGCATCACAGGGAAATTTTCATTATCTAGCACAATGTTAAATGCAAACACTTAACTTTCCACACATAAAACTTCATTGTAAGTGTATAGTAGCCACCAATGCATTCATTATTTTAATCGGCTGACTTGGGTTTTCAATGTAGGATGTCAGGAGGGGCCCAGTTCATGGCAGCTGTTCTTGACCACTATTGTGGAAAAGTTGGAACTATGCAGAAAGTGTGCTCATTAGGGTTTTCATTCACAATGTTTTTAGTTTTCTAGCTAGTGCTCAGTGTTAGCTCACCTTGTCTCCATCTGGTGTGGCCCCGGAGGACAGCAGACTCCCATCTCTGCCACCTCTGTGGTTCCTGGTGCCCCTCTGTGCCCCACAGTGGAGAGACAGTGCGACCACAGGCGTTCCCACTGATGGATCGATCAGGAAGCCTGCATCGAGCCGGCACAACTTTATATTTTATGTCAGGTCCAGAGGCTCCTTATTACTTTGCTATTAACTTTATACCATATAGGACAATGTCTCACAGACAGAGGTATCTATCTTTTTGGCATTTATCTGCCTCTGTGGCACAAATCAAACACAGTTCTTTAATACCAAAGTCAGTTCTTCAGACAGTTGGCTTCAACAAAACAGCTCAGTACAACTCAGTCTAGGCACTTAGCTTTTATGCTGGATTTAAAATGTTTAAGCAACATACAACTTTTTATTCCCCACAGTCAGACTTGAACGGTGTATTTGAAATCTATATTTCTTTGATGTTTCCCTCTCTGACATGGTTTACCTTTTTACCACAGAGTGCCCACGCAAATTACAATCAGCCAGGAAAGGGATAGGTATCCAAAGTGTTCCAAATGGCGTAAATAATTCCCGACTGCAATACAGACTGTCTAGGGGGCTGACACAAAACATCTTCCATTCTGAGATTTACTTTTATCACCTGTCAGAGACCCTTGATTCAAGGGCACAGGAGCCAATCCTCACGTGCAGTTGAAGAGTCCTGGCCGGCTTAATAACCTCCAGCCCACCCTAAGGAATGCGAAGTGTGATTTCCAGGAGAAGTGGTCAGCCAGGCTGACAGATGGTTGACACACAAAAGGACACCGCACTGGGCGACAAGCTATTCTGGTGTCCCTGCTCCTTCTTTTGCTTTTCTATCATTGGTACCTAAGGTGCGAAGTATTCTTTGATAATTATTTTTGCAAAGATGTTGCTGATAAAGAAAGTATGAGAAGACACACAATCTGGACTAAGATGTCGTGTTGTCTCAGGTAAAGCAGACAGTCGGCCTTGTTCTGCTCTTTTGAATAGGATATCCCCATAGCCCTGTCTCGTTGTAGGTAATATGGCTGGAGTAGTTAATATCTCACTCAGGTTTATCGTGCTCCTTGCCTTGGAATGACAGGTGATGCAGAAGTCCTGTTGCCCGTCAGTTCTCCCTCACAACAGCTTAGCACCTGCTGCACCTCTTCATAAACCATGGTTTGCTTTCAAGCAGTTAACAAATAGTTAGCAAACTGATTTTCATTTCAAACATATTTTCTTGCAAACTTTATAGACTAGACGTTGGATTTATTTGTGTGCAGGGTGGGAGGAGGGACTGAGGATTGAACTCAGGGGCATTTTACCTCCAAGGTACCCTCCCAGCCCCCCATTTTTTTTTTTTAATTTTTTTTTTGACACTGGGTCTGAGTTGCAGAGGGTCTTGCTAAGTTGCCAAGGCTGGCTGCAAACCTGAGATCTTCCTGTTTCATCCTCCCGAGTGCCGAGATTATAGGTGTGCACCACCAATCCTAGCTTGGATTTTTATTTTTGACTCTGTATTGAGACTTACATACATGAAACTCCTTCTGTGTTTTTGTACTGTATTTTCCTGAAGAATATATCCAGAAGTGATTAAATAATATCAAGCTACATATTATAGCAAAAGTACTGAACAAGTAGCACAATATATGAGTTAAAATTTGTTATGTACAGATTGGAACAAACTATATTTTGTGAAAATTGACATGGAATTCTTATCAAGGGCTTAAACATGAGTGAGCCTTCCTTAGCATAGTATTTTATGTGTCATAATATTTTTGTGGCATTCTGTTTTCTTTGTCTGCCTTTATATAATTCAGAATTTCTCTTATGGTGTGGTCAAGGTAAATATGAAATCATAGTTTGTAATTTACTACTATATGCTTGAAGCTTAATGTGAACTTCAAATTATTAGAATTATTAAGATCATAAATGGCATTTTCTTTAAAAGTATAGTTTTTAAGTTTAAATTTTATCACATAAAAATGCCATGAAAGGTTACCTGACATAAGGAATATAAAATACTTTATTTATTTATTTATTTTTATTTTTTTTTTTTTTTTTTGCGGTACTGGGGATGGAACTCAGAGGCATTCTACCTCCGAGCTATACCCCCAGCCCTATTTTTTATTCTTTATTTTGAAACCAAGTCTCACTAAGTTGCGGAGTGCCTCACTAGGTAGCTGAGGCTGGCCGCGAACCCGGATCCTCCGGTCTCAGCCTCCCGAATGCTGGGATTACAAGCGTGCGCCACCACGCCCGGCTTATTTATTTATTTTTTAAAGAGCTTATGTTAAACTCCAAACTAAGGGAATTAAGTGTGAAGATTTGGGGTCTTTAATTTGCATCAGTGTAGTGACGGGCTTGGTGTTGTTACCCTTTTGCTGCTCTCTTCAGATGACTGCCAAGTTCACGAGGAATGGATCACTGAGTTGTCTACCAAGGCTATTGCAGTGGACAAGGCAGCAGCGAACTATGATGCCAAACCGTTTTACAAACACTTAGACTGAATGGGATAATGAGGCATCGGAATATATTTGTTAATTAGCATAATGAACAAAATCTTGTACATTACTTCACCAGTTAGATTCATTAAAGTAAAAGTGGAAGCCAAAGATCACAGGCTCGATACTATACTCAGTAACTTAGCAAGACCCTGTTTCACAAATAAAAGATAAAATAGGGCTAGTATTGTAGCTTGGAATAGAATAGCCCAGGGTTTAATCCCCAATACCAAAAAGGAAAAGAAAAAGAAAAACGTGTGTTGGGAGGGGGGGATTTTTATACAAGTGTGAAGTCTTTACTGTATAGGCACCATAATCCTGACAGGATTTTATTGGCATAAAGGTAGACAGATCAGTGGAACAGAATGGAGTCCACAAATAGTCTTGTGATGATATTTGTCAGTTATTTTTGAATAAGGCATCATATCCAGAGGTAAATATAGGAAGAGATTTGTAAAACCTCTACAGTGCAAACCTCAAAATACAATTGAGAGAAAATTAAGAAGACTTAAACAGAGCGTTATACCATGTCCATGGAAAAAAGACTTGATACTATTAAGATTTCAATTCCTCCCAAATTGATCCATGCAAACTCATCACTGTTTCTTTTAAGAAATTGACCAGCTGAATACAAAATTCATTAAGAAATACAAATAAAATAGACAAAATAAAATAGTTGGAGAATAGTTTGTCAGAAATAGTCAAATAAAATAGACAAAGAAGAAAATAGTTGAAGAACTTGTACTACCCAACTTCAAGATTTATTATAAAGGTACAGTAAGGAAGTCATTCTGTTGTTGACCTCAAGTATACAAACAGATCAATGGAACTGCTAGGGATTATAGAAATTATGCAGTCAGTGGCTTTTGACAAAGGACTAAATGCAATTTAGTCTTTTAAAGATTCAATATTTGAATAATTATGACTGTGGATAGTCAGCAAAAAAACTTTTGACCCATACTTCATAAAATATACAAAATTAAAACAATCATAATATATATATAAAACTTTATATAAACCTTATGCAAAAATATAGTACAAAATCCTCTGTGATCTTAACAAAAATTAATTTTTGTGATGACATCAGTAATCTGATTCATAAGAGAAAGTCTTGAAAAACTATAAACTGAGAAACTGAAAACTCTAGAAAGTAATAAATAACTAATGCTCTTCAAAAAGCACGAAGAGGGCTAGGGATGTTGCTCAGAGGCAGAATGTTTGCCTAGTATTTGAGATGTTCTTGGTTCAATCCCTAGTGAAAGAAGGAAAGAATGAAGGAAGGGAGGGAGGAAGGTAGAGGAAAAGGAAGAAACATGGAGGCAGGAAGGAAGAAAGACGGGCACCGAGAAGAGAATGAAAAGACAGAAGTTAGACTGGGAGAGAGCATGTGTAAATCACAACTCTTATCAAAGGTGTATGTGTTTCCAGAACATGAAAAGACTCTCAAAACACAACCCCCCCCCCAAAAAAAATGAATTTAAAAGGTATCGAAGGTTTGACTGATACTTTACCAAGGAGTATAAAGTCAAGGCTAATAAATAAATAAAAAGACTGCAGCATCCATAGGGAAGTCCAGGTGTCATGTACTTCTCTACCAGATGCTGCTGAAGAAGAATACTACTGAGCAAGGGAATGAATGAAGTATTTATTCCCATAGCAGTATAGGTGCTTGGAGGCTCGGAGATAGATTGAGCAGGAGGTAGATACAAGGAATCCTTTGGGGACAATTGTTTTTGTTCGTACCTTGATTGTGTTGGCATTTTCCTGAATATGCACTGTGATTGTGGAAAGATTTTATGTGGTGGTTTTACCTTATCGAAGTGTTTAGAATGCTTTATACATCCTCTGCACAGTGGAGACAGATTTGTCCAGTTAGTGAAATAATACGTGCTTGTGTTTTTGTGGCTGTGTGTATGAACTGCACTTCGACATGGGTGTGCAATTTAAATTGTTATTCATTGAACTTAGTCAAAAAATTCTGTTCTTATAATGGATGCACTGTATTCTGGTACGCTTATGTGTGGCTATTGGTGTGTTTCCATGACAGAATACTCAGGTTAGATTTAAAATGCTTGAGCTATTTTCCTTTAGCCTTTTGCACTATAAGTATCACATCATGTCCCTCAAAACAAAGTCCACCGTCGTCAGGAAAGTTAGTTTTGTGTCAGTTCAGTGTGTTGTCCGCTGCAGTTAAGGTGCTACAACAGTGTTTAGAGCCTTACAGCAGAGAAGTCTTCAGACCCGAATGAGTGCTTGATGCGGCTGCGGCAGCGACAAGCAGAGAGAGGCAGAGGCAGATCCTTTGTAACTCAGATACTTTGTTTTCCTGGGGTTTGTGTCCTCTGGCTTAACCCCTCTTAATGGAATAAGTCAAATAGAAATATTTCCTGGCAGAATCTTTTACCTAGAGTCTTTGTGACATGTTCACTAACTATGCAAACCCACAAGGTTTTGCTGTATGGAGACTGCTGAACTTCGTCTTGGTTCTGGTTCTAGTTCTGGGGTGTGTATGTGTGTGCGCGCGTGCGTGCATGTGCTGGGGATGAACCTCCTAGAAACAGGATCTCGCTAAGTTGCTGAGGCTGGCTTCAAACCTGGGGTCCTCCTGCCTCAGCCTCCCGAGTGCTGGACTAGCAGGCGTGGGCCCCGTGTCCGGCTTGGTTCTGAGTCCTTGTTGAGGCCACTGGTGTTCCGGCAGCGCCGTGGCAGTCACGAGGAGCCCTGGGCTCGGGCACTGTGCGCAGGTTGCACTTTCTTTGTTTTGTCATCTCCATCCTTAGCGTTCCCTGCCTCTTGATGGTACTCTCCTCTTGGTCTCTCTCAAGAGATCCAGCAGGCAGCAAGTGAGATACAGCAGAACCAGGATTGATTTGAAGCCCACGTGGCCTCATCCAGCCCCTGCAGTGCTGCTGTGAGAGAGAACACACCATTGAGGGAGACGTGCACACTCCAGGTTAAATGTTCTGTAGCTGCGGGTAAGGCCCTGGAGTAGACTGGGAGCCCGTGGGGAGTTCATAAACGTTTTCCTTTTCAGGGCAGATACAGCTTTGTTGATAGCCAAGTTGATAGAATTTTAAGAAAAGATATTTGATCCCTTGTTTTCTAAATAAATCAGTACCTGTATAAAGCTATCAGAGAAAAGCTGGAGAATAAGAAGTAACAAGTAGATTTATTGAATATGCATAAAATTGATCCATCATAAGTATAAAATTTGTCACAGCAAAAAGTCTGTGTAGAAGAAAATCACTATATATTAATTGTTTGGGGGACTAGGAGTATGGTTTTCTCTAGTTCACCACCATGCAGTAGAAATGTTATATGAGCTACACACATGCCATTTTGTTTCCTGGTAGCCATGTTAAAAACAGGAAAAGTAACTTGTAAAATTATTTTTATAATAGTTAACCAAATATATCCAAGTTCATATATCTATGTGAAATCAAATTAACATTACTGGAAATATATTACTATTTTTAAAACAAGGATTTTGAAATTTGCTGTGTATTTTATACCTTTTGCACACTTCAATTCAGGGGATAAATTTTCACCTGAAATAATATGATGAACACTTAGATTTGTTAAAACTTGCACTTCAAAATGTAGATCCAAACTCCCAAGCTGTTCCACCCAATTTTAATCATTTTCAATAGCTGAGTCAGGAGTCAGCTTGTAAATTTAAATTAACAGTAATTAAAATTAATAGCCGTGTTTCACGTGCTAACCAACCAGTGTACTAATATCACAAATGCTAAGACCCAGCAGTTGTTTGTAGGAGTTGGTGAGGGTTGTGGGCAGGGAGAGAAAGGTGCCAGAGTCCTCTGTCCTCTCCCCTCTCTGTGTCTTGTGCTGTGGCTGCAGGGCCGGCATGTTTTAAAGTGGCATTAAATATCATTTTAAATGTTTCTTTAAGGCCTCTATGTACCTTTTCCTCAACTTTATGAACTGTAGTTGCTTTTACTTGTAACACTTTAATCATTTGTGTTTACAGCATGATTTTATTTATTTTTGTCCATATTTATTGTTAAGGATTTAATAATTTTACCTTCTATGTTCAAAGTATATCTGTTTTATGCTTTTCCTTGGTTTTATCCTCACTAGGATTTTCATAATGGACCTAATGTAACATACTTTGTTAAATTGTTTAGATAGTGTGCTGAACCATACAGATGATTTCGATTCCAGTTCCTTCAACTATATGCTCTATACTTTGCTTATATTCTAATCTAGAAACAAAAATCAAGGATATCTTCTACCTTTCTCACTCTAAAAATAAATCTTTATATAGCTAAATGTGTATACTTTATAGAACAGTATTCTTAACATTTTATGGAAATAAGGTTTTTTTTAATCATTATTTAATACCAGGCTTGGTCCTTCTCATCCAGTTGCTATATTGATGCTCAACATGTCTTATTCTGTTGCAGGAGAAAAACCTTTCAAATGTGACGAGTGTAACTTTGCCTCCACAACCCAGTCCCATCTGACTCGGCACAAGCGTGTACACACCGGAGAGAAGCCCTACAGATGCCCGTGGTGTGACTACAGGTAATGACCTTCCTGTTGCTCTCCAATGGAAGTATAGTTTCCTTAATCAGTATAAATCAGTGTACTTTCCGGCATGATTGGATATTTGGTTGGGACTTTAAAGACTTTTAAAATTTCCTTTTTTTGACCAGTTTTGGCTTCACAGTAAACAGTAGAACAGAGATTTCCTAAATTTCCTCTTCCCCTGTTATCTCTTCACCTACACGTGAGGACCTCCCTCAGTGTCAGTGCCCCACCACCGTGGTCCATTCATTACAGCAAAGGAACCTACACGGGCCTGTGGTCGTTGTCCAGTGCCCATCTCTGGCAGTAGGGCTCACTCTGCACGTTGTGCATCCGTATTCACCGTGTATCATGCAGTGTTACAATGATGTTTAAAATATACAGTTGAGTTCTATCTTTGTAATCTTTTTTGTTTTTTTTTTACTTTATTTTTGTGTGGTGCTGGGAGTTGAACCCAGGGGCATTCTACCTCCACGCTACACCCCAGCCTGATTTTTTATTATCATTATCATCATCATCATCATCATGAAACATGGTCTCACTAAGTTGCTGAGGCTTGCTTCAAACTTGAGATCCTTCTGTCTCTGCCTCCTAAGTACTGGGATTATAGGTGTGCGCCACCATGCCCGGTTTCATTTTTGTAATTTTACCCCTTTGTAAGCCTTTTTTACACCGGAATTTCTCATGACTCTATTTTCTCACTCAAAGTAAGGAACTAGTACAAGTAGTCCATGATTAGACGCATGTATAGATCTTATCTATTACAAGCAAAGCACTCTTGAGACATTGAAGATAACATAGGAAATGTTTTCTGCCTTTATGAAAATTACACCATAAGGAGTGACTTAATTTTCACAAATAATTACGATACAGATTTAAATGGGAAAACAAGGAGGCCAGGAGAGCATAGAGAGGTGGAGTCCAGAGGAAGTCCTCGGGAAGGCGAGGAAATCAGAGCAACATGTGAAAGGTGGTAAACTTCCAAGGACACAGTAGCTGTTCTGAGATGAGGAGGCGGGGCACGTGGAGAATTTTCGTGCTGTTAGCACTGCGGAGGTCATGGCTCTTCAGTCTACTCACTGGGGTCTGCAGCTGAGTCGTGTCGGCCAGGTTGCAAAGGGACTCGGTGACAGCAGCAAAACCTTGGTGCAGAAAAGTGTGCGTGCGGTATGCTTAGTCCTCTGGCGTGCCCACACGATGAGAAGTGTGTGGGGCCGTGCTGTGGAAGGCAAGGCTTCCTGCCTGCTCGAGGTGAGCTTGCAGCCTTGCAGGTGAATCACACCTGTGCTAGGAGGTGCATCGGAGAGGGAGAGCCCGCTTCACCCTGGAGCTGGTGACCCGACGGTCCCTGCCACACGTGGCAGCGCAGAACCATTGAGGGTGTGTCTGGTGAACACAGAGTGTGTATGTTAAACACGAAGCCTGCTTTGAAGAAGAGGTTTTTGTATTCCTGTGGACTTAGCCTGTGCATGCAGCAAATATATTGCCATAATCATTATTATCAGCTACATTACTGCATTAAGTTTTATGTGAAAGGTCATCGAATAGTACAGAGATATTACAGATATATTTCATTCATTAATTATTTATTCATTCCAACATTTTATGAGTTCTGTCTTTTTGTAACACTAGATCAGTATTTCTTGGAAATTTAGGAAAATGTTGATCCAATTAGAGGTTCTAAGGTGCTGATAGTAGAAATTCTTAGGTTCTGGTAGTGTGGTTTCTGTAAAAATAAACATTATTAAATGTTCTTTTTCCTTATTACAGAGATTATACTATAGTTGCCTTCCCTATAAAACACAGAAAGGCAATTAGAAAATTATAAGAATTTCCTTTAATTATCACAATGAGCTCCTAGGATTATATGCTTTAGTCTGTCCCCTATGCATAAGGTTTTCGTTATTGTCTTGAGGGGAGTTTCTGCTTTCTTTTAGTATCAATTTTATTTATGATACTTAACCCATTCTAACTATAATTCCATTACAGCAATCAGAATCCTATAGAACTGTTGTTTTCAGACTTCAAAGGTAGAATTATTGTTTCCAACATGTTTTATAAAAAACCCCACATATAATATAGAAAGAAGTAGAATTGACCACTTAGAAGTAGATGTCATAGTTAAAATCTGTGTTTACTTAGAACATTAACAGCATAATAAGACTGTTTTGACAGGCAAAGAAGTTTGAAACAGGGCAGGGTCTCGATGACAGCTGCCCCTGAATTAGCCTCACTCTCCGCGTTCTGCCTTTGCTGGGCTGAACACAGAGCCTGAGCGTGTGGCTGGGAGCACAGGCTGTGTGAGGACTGGCCAGCACTCTGTTACAGTGTGACCTTAACCTCTTGGGCTGCCACAGCTCCACTTCTGAAATGTGGATTATTAGTGGACCAGCCCCGGGGGGGGGTCCTGTGCGTGTAGGACCAGACTCACGTTGATGCTGTCCGGTCCGAACGCGGCTTGGGCTGTGTGGTCAACATAGCCCTTGTTTTCCCTGTCCTCTCAGGTGAGTGTTTAGCATGGCTACAGGTTTACTGCACCTTTCAACCCTCGGACTCTGTTCACTGAGTTAACATGAGCTTTCAATGTCTTGAAGGTCTTCAGTGTATTTAAATATTACTTATAATACATGCTAAAATGGATGGTCTTACAATTTTCAGAGTAGTTAAAAATTTATTAAATCTCACATTGCTTCTTAGATAATTGCTGAAATACTTTAGTTTCAAAATGCATCATTTGAAAACCACTCTTTTGTAATATAATTGTAATACCTACATGGCCTTGGGTTACACTGACACACAGTCATCTATGTATTAAGTTTTTAGACATCTGCACCATTTCCAGATGTTTACTATGAAAATACCTATGCCTAAATCTTTGTGTATATCCATAACATTTAGAGTTAATTTTTATAATTTATGATTAGGGTGTTTTATAGTATTCCAAAGGTTATGATTTGTTGTTGTTTCAATGATCGGTGCTGTGCTCTTTAGACTCTTGGTATTTGTATACATACATGTATTTTCGAGTATTTCAAGGTTTCTTGGTCTGAGAGAGCACTGTCCTTCTTCTAAGGTTGATGTCTTAGTGCTGATCCTCTATGTAGGCTGTGACCTAAAGTAATAACACTGTCATGCAGTAGTGCGTTTGAGCTGGCTGGATGCCCTCAACGGTACACCTCCATCAGACCCTGCCTGTAAAAGGAGGTGCGATTCTCCACGTACTTTGACACTATCCTGTAAAGTAATAATTCTTAGGACACTCAAGTCCAGTGAGTTCACCACATCTATGATGCTTTAGCGTGTTCAATAAGAGGGTGACTTCTATCTTTATTTAAAACTTTTGAAGAATTTTGCCATTTGGGTACATGTGGTTAGGCTTGCTGCTACTAGTGAATAAAAAGCAAGTTAACCTTTACAAAGAATCTGCACATTTAAGAATTCTTCTGGATGAAGTGTGGAAATTAGAACAGATACCATTGTTAGCTTGTTTATGAGAAAACTATTTAGAAATGAGCATGTTCATCAGTTCACAGAGATCGTTTTGCTTCTGTAGAATAGAAAGAGCAAGATACCTCCCACATCTGCTCCACCTGTGCAAAGGAGATGCTTCCTTTCACAGAATGACTTGGAATAGGTATGATTTCCATAGATGATCACATAGTTCCTAAAAAGACATGGACATATTTATCTTATTTGGGTCTTTCCATAATTTTTTATTACTCAACATATTTAAATAACTTTTTCCCATTTAAATTTTTATTTGCTCAATATAAGTAGATGAAAACTATTCCTGTAGTGTATTCCTATCTATGTCATTACTGACATTTATGTGCAGGTAAGTTGCTTTCATTAGAAACTGAACTATTATTTAAATTTTGCTTGAAAATGTATTTCTCATTTTAAAAATTGAACATTAATGGAGAAATACTAGTAATTATAATTAGTCATGGAAAAATGCGAACATAGATTTGTTTACAAAAGAATTTTATAATTGGTCTTTTGAACCTGGAGCTATTTTTCAAGTTTGCATTATTAATTTAGGCAATGACATCTCATTCTATATAGATGTAAACATGTACTCCTTTCTTTAGTTTTTACTGTCTAAAATATTCCAAAGTCTAATCCATTCTAAATCAGTATATTCCATCACTACTCCACAACTCTTTCCCCACTAATTACTATGCATTACAATTTCAAAGCATAAATTTAGATTCACAGCTCATCGTCGTACGATATCATTTCTGTACAAAATTCTTAAATCTGTTTCTATATTAAATGGAAACTATGTAACATTTTTTGTTTTTCTTTCCTCTTATGTCTTGTCACCTTTATGTCAATGAGAGAACAAAACAGAAGCTTTCCTGTGTTACAGTATCCTTTCTCACTGTATGAAATTCCTCTTCCCCACACAATATTAAGCTGCTTTCTCTTTCCCTCATCAACACTGGCTCACAGAAATGGCCACAGTTGGGTTTTTTAAAATGTGAAACTTCTTCCCATCACATCCTTTTCTTTTTGCTTTTTATTTTTTTGTCTTCAGGATTTATGGAGAAGATGCAATGGATGTTTATTAAACAATAAACCACTAATAAGCCATGAAAAGTAACATAAAATACTATGTTAAGTATTAAAAATATTAAGGATGATCTATAAAGCACTTTAATGACATTCATTAAATTATAGAAAACTGAAATTTCAAGCCAAACTCTAGGAGTATTCATTGTGTCCCTCTTGTTGGACTTGAGAGAATCTCTGTGTTCCTTAAGATTTGTTTTTGCTAGATTTTTTCCTCAAGTTCACACCATCTTTAATATTTCTTATGTAATCTTTGTTATTAAAGATATTTGGTCGTTTTTTTTTTTTTTTTTTTTTTTGGTAATTCACTGCTTAAAATCATGAAATATGTATCTCAGGGCGCTGAGGGAAGAAGTGTACAATTCCCACCTGATCCTACCCCATTGTTTTGCTGCTATACCTGTAGGAAATCTACTCTTGAGTTTTTTGTTTGTTTGTTTGTTTTTTTCCCCCTTACTGGGTTGCTGACTTAACTCTCAGCCAGTGTTTTCCATCAAAGCCATTAACATATTAGCTTTTTATCTCAAGGATTTTTCTTTCTTTTTTTAGTGAGAGGGAGGCTAAGAGTATTTGAAATAAGATCTTAAGCGAGGTGGCTGTATCTCCATCAGAAATGTGCTTCCTTTTGTGATACACCCAGTATCCCTTATGACTCACCTAGAGGCTGTGCTTAAGAGCTCACAATCCCGTTTGGCAAGTTCTTACACATGTGACTGGAGTAGAGAGCGTTTGACCTTTGTTCCCACCCTTTGAAATCTGTATATATCCTAGAAATTTATGTGAAAAATAAATACTTTTAATGGAATTCTGTTTTAACTTTGCATATTACTGGAAGCATTTTTAGATACAAGTGCCCCCCCCCAAATTTTATGTTTATGATCTTTCCTCTGAAAGTTTCATTTCATAAATAGAAATTTCTGTAACATAGCTCAATTATAAAAATATTAAGGGCTTAGATAATATTATACATTTTATACAGTTTCACTGTATTAGCACTCTGTGTGTATGATGCATAATTTTTTAGTAAGGCAGACCTTTTTGGATATCATCGGGCTAAGAATTCAGTGTACAGTGGGATTCATTGTTCTCATCTTCCGTTTGTTCCTGCAGCATCCTTAGTTAGGAAGACTCCTCGGGGGATAATTTTCTCCTTTTGGATAATCTCTTCAGAGAGTTCCAATTTTCCTTTGACTTCCTTTGCAGGTACATAGGCTCTACCCAAAGAAGCAAAGAATATAACAGATTTGGATTTGCCCGTAAATAGAGACAATGATAAAAAATAGATCTTTATAACAGTACATCATTTGCCAAGAAAAAGAAGTGAATTTATAAATTCTGAAATGAATAGCACCCTATTTCTTTTCCCAAAGAATCTTTCTTTTAGTTGATTTTCTAATTTCTCAAAGAATAAGGGCACTACATAAAAATAATCAGAATGAAAATATCTAGTAATAATGTGGATATGATTTCTATTTAAAGTCAGTTATTGCCGCAAACCTAGTTAAATCAGAACAGATTTTAAGTTAAAACTAGCTTTGATCTTTAACATTCCAGTGTACATTTTCATTATTTCATTTATCTCAAGTCTCTGTTTCTTTATACTTTACTCTGTTGTAACCACTAATCTGCTTAATAGAATAAAAACACAAATGGACCGGGCTGAGAGATTAGTCTGAAATCCTAAAACCAAATTTTTCTTGAGGTGGTGGAAATTGCAAAACATTCCTCAGATGGAGGTAAATTTCTCCTGGAAAAGAGTTGTGTTCGTGGTCCAAGGTAAGGTTGTCTTCATAGTGGACAAGTTGTCTCTTCCTGTTTGTGACCTTCACACAGTTCAGCCAGCCACAGGTAGATGTCAGTATCGGGGCTGCTTTGTGAAACCATGCTTGGTCATTGTCTGGCATAAATGTTGCTTAAAAAGATTCTCCTAGTGTGCGTGGAGATGATAATTTTTGGAGTTGTACTTAATGTCTTTCATGTGAAGTAGGTATTTCTGGTAAGTGTAGGTGGGATTTTTCTCTAAAAAATGAAGCCAGTGTCCTCTTAATTGTATAATTCTTCCAGATTTTCTGGAATGAAGTATAAAAGTAGTACTACGGATATCTGCTCTTCCATTTTTCCTACCATATCTATCCTTGGCAGCAGAAATTTAGTTCTTTTAAATTATATATTTCCTACTTTTCTAAATTTTATCTCAGTAGTTCTAATTGTGTTTTTTATTTGGTTTTGTATTTTCTATTATGTTTTTGTCTAATATTACTCTCAAATATAGCTTGGTTTGTTCATACTTTGCTTCTTTGAGCTGTAACATACAGGCACACCGGCTTTTAAAAGTTTTTGTTTCAGCCTAGCAAGCTATGTGCCAATACAGCACAAGTATTATTTTAGGCCTTTAGTTAATATTGATAATTTTATTCTAAAGGAAGCTTGTTTAAGTAAAAAATATATATATATACATATATAGAGAGAGAGACTTGAAAGCAAATAGATTCCTTCGCATTAAAAATTACAAATTGGTGTGATATCTTTAAAACAAAAAGGTTCTGAGATACCATGTTTTGTGTAGTAGCACAGCAAGTTGTTTTGTTTGTTGATGTAACTGAAACAGGCATTGAGACCACAGGTTAATTAGAAGAACCATTTTCAACACAAAGTGACCATACATTCCCTCTGCTATCTCTTAAAAGTAGAATCTAGATAAACATGTTTATTTAACCTGCTGTTGTTAATCCCAAATCCAGTCATTATAAAAGGACCAAAGCTATCTTCGGGGATGGTCTTTCTACAAGGAATTACTCTGGACACTCCCTTGGGTGGTAGTTAGATATATCTGTATATATTTTGTGGTAGGAAGAAAGACCTTAGAGATGAAAAAAATAGAAAATATTTTTTGGGCAATAGTCTCTTGCATAATAAGTTATTCCTCAGACACTAGAGCTATTATCACACAACAAAACACTTTGTTATGTAACTATCTATATCCTCCAGTACTTAGACGCTCATACAGTGTAGCTTGTTAGGAAAACACTATAATCACCAGGAGGGGTTGACCGTAGCCAATAGAATATTGTGTGCCTCAGCCTCAGATGCGGATCTGAGAGAAAAGAACACAACAAAACAGTAACAGTGCATCAAAGTTCCACCAACTTCCATTAATTAAATCAAAATGCTAGGATACTCCTTTCTTTCATGATGTTTTCAGCTCCTTTGTTTGAGAACGGTCTGAATTTTGGTCCTGTAAACAAATCAGGGAAGAAAGATCGAAAAATTTGGACCATCTAGAAAGCAGTGATGTGGCCTTGATTTGAAGCAGAAGAAGTCCACTCGGCTTTGTATATCCGTGTGTCTTCTGATGCATTATACTTGCTTTACAGAAGAAGATGCTGCCTTCTGTGTGCTAGCGTGTATTGTGTGGCTTTTTAAAAATTTTTTTGAAGAATTTCTGTAAAGACAGTATGTCATTTATAAATTTTAGGTCTCTATTATCTTGATTAAGGAGATGCAGCACAAACTTTTTGTTGGCTTTTTCCTACGTATGTTATTTTCCTACTTCCTCTATAAAAAGTTCTAGAAAAAGAGCTACCTCTGAACTTTTTTGTTTTGGTAAACAGTGTTATATTATTAGTTATACGTGCCTACAAGAGAGCTATAATTCAAATAAACTAGAACCTTTTCTTCAATAACATAATAGTAATCTGATACTCTGTGTGTGTGTGTGTGTGTGTGTGTGTGTGTGTGTGTGTGTGTGTGTTTGTGTGAGTTGTCTGGCGATTGAACCCAGAGGCATTCTATCTCTGAGCTACATTCCCAGCCCTATTTTATATTTGACTTTGAAACAGGGTCTCACTAAGTGCAGAGGGTGTCACTAAGTTACTGAGGCTGGCCTTGAACCTGTGGTCCTTCTGTGTCAGCCTCCAGAGCTGGGATTGCAGGCATTCACCATGGTACCTGGCTCTGGTACTTTTTCCTACAGAGAATTTTAACTTAATCTTCCAAGTCCTTCCTTCCACTTCAGTTCCTTACTCTTAATTCCTTTGGCTTGCTTCCTGCTAAGTAGCCCTGGTCAGGCATGCTGTCTTTCATTACCATAGGTGACTGGGTTGGGAGATCTCACTGTGCAGGGTTTATGTATAGGTTGATTAACTTGACTTGGTGCTTTCCTCCCTATGTTTTGTTTTCTTCATCTTAAATTGCAACTTTAATACATATATGAGATGTTACCAAACACGTAAGGATTTTTCCCATCAATAGAAAATGTAAATGTGAAATGTTTCAACTAAATAAAGTAATTCATCTCTTGGAGTGAATCATGCGGGCTGGAGAGAGGTCGCCATTTAAACTTGAGAAACTTGTTTTGAGCCAGAAATCACAGATAACCTTAATTGTAGTTAAACATAAGATTCTGTCCTCTATTCTTTCCACTCCCAAATTATCCATTTCCTTTGGTTTAAAGTTATCTGCTTCCTCCTTCAAGCCCGCACTGTAGGGGGTCCGGCATGATGTGATAAGAGGCAGCAAGGGGGCTGTGTGGGCTTCTTTCCCCTGTCCAAGCCGGACTCCATGTGGCCCATGGAGAAGATGAAGCAGGAAGATGTGGCAGCAGTCAGAGCGCGACACACCAGGACAAGGGGGGTCCTTCAGAGACCCCTGCAAGGGACAGGCAGAAAACCAGGCAGATTCGAATGCCCAGGAGGAAAAGCAGCATGGAGGTGTAACTGAGGAGTGCCCTGCGGGAGGGAGGCAGGGAGGCCCGGGCTCTGAGGTGAGACACTCACTCCCTCCGGGAGGGGCGCCCTTAGGCGAAGGGCTGGGAGCGGGGACTGGGATTTGTTACCCAGACACCCTGTGGATGTCCACCTGGATGCACGTCGGTGGGCGGGTCTTGAAGGCACCAGTGCAATTGAAAAGTGTAAGAAATGAGAAAAGTGAGAGGCTGGCCGAGCAGCAGGCTGGCACCCTGGAAGGGACCTCCGGGACACAGGGCGGGCAGCAAGTGGAGTGGCCCGTCCAGCCGGGAGGGGGGAGGAGCAGCGGCGAGTCAAGGGCTCCTTGGGAAAGACCAGGAAAGTGCTGAGAACAGAAACCAGGTCAGCAGGCAGAGGTGAAGCACTCCACGGGAGTTCACGGGGAATGGTAGGAGGAGGGAGGAAGGGCCGCTGGAAGGTCCAGCGCAACGCCACAGCTGGGTGTTTGCTTCCCTTGAGACTTTTGTCAGTGTGTGTCCTGTTAGAGTGTTTCAGCACTGTGGGGTACTGCATAGCACTACTTGATCTTTGTGTGTTCAAAGTTATGATTCCGGAAAATAGAGGTGGTGTGGTAGTACTATTCCACCCAGCCCACGCCAGCACATAGTACCCAAGAATCGGGATACCATCTGCCTTCCATGAAGAGTTTCTACAAAAGGGCATATTGCTGCAACTTTTAGTCATTCACTTAAAAATTCCCTAAAGGTTTAGTGTGATCATCTAATGAACACCCCTGTTAGATGCGATCTTGAAATGCGACATCTTTGTGTGGCTTGTTCTAAACAATTTTTGCTGTGTCTCGGGTTCTTCTGAGATCGGTAAATCTGCCAGGACACTCCGATGACGTCAGGAGCCATTGAAGAGCACCGGGTCATTCATGGCGGTGCCGCCGGACTCCTGCGGACATTCCCAGTCTGGTCCCGTTGCCTGCCCACCTTTGATTTGTTTGGCTTCTTCCAAGTAATTATGAACCTTTGTAACACTTTTATCAATCATGAACTTCGTTATCTTTTCTGTGTGTCTTTGTGCCGTAATTCCCATGGAAGGCTGTTTTGGAGTGACGCCTAGCCTCTGAGATTGCCGTATTTGTCGAAATACGTAACCCAACTGGAGAATGTCCTGCCTGGAGAAATGTAATAATAAGGATCATTTGGGTATTGGCGTGAGTGTACGTGTGATATGAGCAGAGGAAGTGAATATATCACTCCTCGGGGTGAGACAGGTGCGTGATTTGTTGTCATGACTTAGGGTGTATTAGAACTGCTGAGTGTTGATGTCAGTTGTATTCAACCACTAAAAAGTGGAAATAAGTCATATCTATTGCCCCACAGGCCAATGTGTGCTGTTTTTGCATTCACTAACATTTTGTGTGGGTTTTTCTTTGATTCTATTCGTTTTTGCTGCTTTGTCTTTTTGTAAATCAGTCACCCCAAGACTGTTACAGCTGTGTCTCAACTTTTGGTTTTAGCTTGTTTTTCAACTTTAAAAATAAAAAGCCTATTTCCCTTTGCAAATTGAGATGGCTTGGTTTTGTACATCTCTGCACAAATTTTTGGCACCATTTCTGATGGAAAGAATCACTGCAGCGCTCCTTAAGTAGGTTAGCTGTAGCTTTGGCAATAGTGTTTTATTAGGAGGTTGAGGACGACGCAGGCCTCCTCTTAGGAGGTGAGCACGGTTTTCTTGAGAAGATTCCTCAGGAGTCAGGGAAGAAGCGGTCACCCTGAGTAAGTGCCTGAGAAACATGGACAATATCAGCACATATATATATTTGTAATTATGTGTTCCTTCCAATTAATGATTTCTGTTTGGCCTTTGAAAAATGATGTTATGAATGTAATGAGTATACAATCCAAATCTTCCTTCTTGAGTTATATGTTTGTACTTGTTTTAAGTGTATGTGCACAAGCATATTTTATTACTTTCCTTGAATCTCTTTAAGAAAAAAAAAAATCTTCAATCTTCAAACACTGTATCTCTGATGTGGAAGAGACTCCAAACAAGGTTTCAGTTTTATTTTTAAGGGTGGTTTTTTTTTTTTTTTTTTTTTTTTTTTTTTTTTTTTTTTTTTTTTTTTTTTTTTTTTTTTTTCAGTTTAAAAGTGGAATATATGTTTTCTTTAGCTGTAAAAGCACAATCAAGGCAACATGATAAGTGAGTCAGTGTTGTAAAAGTAAAACTAATTTTGCCTTCACTCACATGAGCTATAGAAGGAGGAAGCTTTATTGTCCCTGGGAAGGTGATAAGGCAGAGTAATTGTATATTATACTGTCCTGGAACATCTGCCTGAAGACTGCCGGAGCAATTCATCTATCACGGACGCTGCAGCCTGTTTTGTCTTTCTGCTTTAACCCGTCCCCACTGCTGGCCTGCGCAGAGGTTTTGATAGGGACTGCGCCTGGGCCGGGGCTCACATTAATCAGTCCCCTTGTTCAACACTCCAGCTGACATAATTACAACCTGCGCACAGCAGTTATTCAAGTCGAGTCCTTGTCACTCGTGGTGCGAAACTACACAGCTCAGATCCCGGAGGAGATTGCCTTATCACACAGAACAAGGGCTCGCAGGAGTCGAAGAGAATAGAAATGGGAAAATGTCTTCCGGGAGTACTATATATTCCTTTAAAATAAGACATTTGAGAGACTTACAAGGGACAAAGGGAAGCATTGTGTGTTGGGGCTGAAATGAACCGGTTATTATTTTTAAATGGATTGCTTGAGCATTTTTGTAAAGACGGACGTAGATTATTAGGGAAATTCTGTGGTGCTCATCATTGGTGACTCTTTTCTACTAATTTTTCCCTTCAAAGGTGATCACGTAACCTCATAATTATGAAAGGTTGACACGTTCCTTGGTAGAACCCACTAACATTAACAAAGCATGCGTCGTAAGTTTAGTATTTGGCAAGTCTGACTTAGGGAGCTTTGCAAGGTACAGAGTGAACCTGGGGAAGAGTCTTTCAAAGATAAGTAAGCTCTCTGCTTCCTGTGGCTTTGTAGTAACAATATTTGAGAGAGGAGCCAGCAAATAAACTTTTGTCTTCTTTGTGGCATCCTCTTGCTCCGATCAGCCATTGGGCGGATCGTCTGCCAGTTCCTCCAGTATCCCAGGCGTGAAGGATGGAATCTCCTCTCAGCCACTCGAGTCGTATTTGAATTTTTATCCAGCCCCCACCCTGCCTCTAATAGCCTACGTGAGTCTTTGTGATGAGTTATCTGACCGGCTACTAAACTGTGCTCTCGTGCATGGATGCCCAAACTTGTCGTTTTGCATCCAGACCTTTTCTCTTTCTCTTAGACATCTTTGGATCGTCCCAGGAAAAACCTAGTCCTGGTCTAGACCGTCAAAAATACTGTGAGACAGCATATTCTGGACCAGCAAAATTTTACCTATATCACCTACTATTTGAGAAACTTTCCACCAGAAATATTATTCATATACATATGTATATATTAAATTACTTAAATTGAAACATAGCATTTTTTCTGGATTATTGATGTTAAGCCAAAACTACAGATGTATTGTTTTATATAGCTCATACCTTTTTTTATGAATTTGCTTCTATATACCATTTTTGTCCTGCCTAACCTCTCTTAAAAAATATTTCATTGATGGCTTGGATGTAGAATTATGGCTAGGTTCCATTTCCTTATATTATTCTTGTAAAGATCTTTCTTCCACAAGGCTCCTGATTCACCTACCTTTCCTGGGTTTACAGTATCTCACCTTGCTAAGCAAAGCTAGTTAACAAAAATAGAACAAATTAAACCTATACAGAAATAACTCTGTAGACGTCCGGAGTCAGGGATCTATATGTATTTCAAAGAGTGGCAAGATAACAAAAGAATTTCTGCCGACATTCACTGCCATCCAGGCAGATCAGTGCAAGGAAGAGATCGCAGAGGAGTAATTCGGCATCTGAACTTCACGGATCCCAAGCTTCAAGCAAGGGTGTTAGCTCAGCCATAGGAAAACATGTTTGCAGTTAAGTCAGTTTGGGAAACACTCAGAATCTCGGGGGGGGGGGGTGTCAATAAATATATGTAGTTATGTTTCATTGAAATATGGCAAAGGTCTTTGGCCATGGAGGCCCATTTGCCAAAACCCAAGAAGCATCACACTAGACCCTACTTCATTGAAGGATAGGAAGCCACCATTGTCTGCTGTGTGTTTTTACCCAAGAGACTTAGGTCAGTAGGTCCTCATCAGCACATGTTGTAGGACGGGTAGACATTGCACAGGAACGTTTAGTTCATTGACTTGAAGTCAAATGAAAGTCTAGGTTGCTCTTTTCTGACAGGTTGCTTTTTGTTCTGCTTTATGCTGACAATATATTAGGAAGTGAAACTGTTAACAATCTACTTGTTCTCTTTTGTGCCAACAAGAAAAATAAGATTGTAGAATTTTCACCTGCCTAGAGCTCTTTTCCTCTTCGAGTGATGTGGGGGACAGTAGAGTTCTGCCCTCATGTTTAAGGCACCGTGCAACCTGAGCAGGACTGTTCTTGAAACACTGAATTCTAAAGGAATAATTTGAGCTTCTAACCAAGACGGTGTTCAGCGTGGCACCCTTCCCTTCCTCCTTGCGATTGCCATTGTTCCTCAACAGAGGGGAGAGAGAAAGGAGGTTGTTATATTTAGAACAGATTCTCCCTCGTGTTGGCTGTAGATGCCACAAGCAGAGATTTGAGTAGTCATTTAAGTGGAAGTGAACTTGGGAAAGACAAATGGGAAACAGGAGATGGGAATAAAGGGAGCAAGAGGAACAGTTTGCAAAAATCTCATAGAATAAACATCAAAGGCAGTGGTACATTAATATGAAAGCGTTCCTTAAAAGTGAGGAAAGCAAGATAATTGTAGGCCCTCAAAACCTAAAAGTCTCATATTTGGAAACCCTTCTATAAAAATAATTACCACTAATGTTAACTAGCCTTCTCTTGAATACCCTCTTAATGCCTTCATATATTTGTATGTTTATATGTATGTGTTCTTGAAAAGCTGAAAAATTTATCTAGGGCCTGATTCTTGTTTTCTTTTTTTTAATTTAATAGCATGCCTTAGAAGTTTTTTCATGACAGAATATCAGGTCTTCGTTACTCTGATGAGTAGTATTTATACAAGTTATGGTGGGCCATCAGAGAGTACATCTACCAGGCTTCTTTCAACAGCTTGTACTTGGAGACAGTCAGAGAGAGCGGCTCAGTAACCATTGTTCCTTCCCTTCCCCATCGCCATAGCCTGCTCTACTAACGTGACCTGCAAAGTCACACAGGAGCTGGCAACGCCAGACACTGGACTCCAGGAAATCTCTTGTTCTTGGGCTGTGGACCTTAGGCTACAGACTGGGGAAGAGATCGCCAGTGTTAGTGTGTTCCAAGCTGGGATTTAGCTGTCCCATGACTTGTCCTCCCGGACCACTTGTGTTCTGAAGCCAGCAAACCTCCAGGGTTGTGGGAATACCTTCCCCTCCTTCGACTGTCAGCAGTGGTATTCATTTTCCCTTCCAGTATTTAACGCTGTAAGATTTCAATTTTGCTCATTCGCACCTTAGTTTTTAACTTGCATTTCTAGAGACATTGGCCTTGGTTTCTAGAGACATTGGCCACGACATAATGCTCAGTGAACAGTTGATTATCTCTGTTCCTGAATTGCTTGCTTATGTTTTTGATCCAGTTTCTGAGGTCTTTAATTTTTTATAAAGTTACTCATCAGCATTCATTTTGCAGTCTTTACTATAATCATCTGATTTTACATATGTTATATTTTTCTCCCTTCCCTTGCTCTTTTAACTTTATTTTTGATACATTATGCTCTACAGCTAGTTCCAACTATTTTGAAGCATGTATTCCCTATATATTTTTGTACCATTTGGGTTTTTAATTTTTTAGTTAAAGCTCTAATCAAGATTATGAAAATATTTTTGCTATTATTTTTATAACTTGATTTCCATGTGTTAAAAATTTTAAATGCAAATGTCATTTACTTTGGTGTACAACAAAAATCTAACTTTTCCCCATCATAGTATAGACTAGCAGTTGACTCAACAGTAAGCATTAAATAACCCCCCATTTTCTAATTGAAAAATATATATATATTTTTAGTGTTACCAGGGATTGAATCCAGAGACATTCTTCCTCCAAGCTATACTTCAGCCCTATTTTATTCTTATTTTGAAACAAGGTCTCACTAGGTTGATGAGAGTCTCACTACTTACTGAGGCTGTCCTCGAACCTGTCATCTTCCTGTCTCAGACTTCTAAGTACTGGGATTACAGGTGTGCGCCACCATGCCCAGCTTCTTTATCTCTTAACTCCATGAATGTTGGTGCTTTCTATTCTGTTCTAGTGATGTCTTTGGCTCAGGACTCCAAATAACAGCTCTATTTGCTAAACATCATCAACAACATGTTCCCATTTATTTATTTATTCATTTATTTTTTATGATACTGAGGATTGAACCAAGGGTCCTTCTTCCTCTTAGCTATACCCCAATCCTATTTTTATTTTCATTTGAAACGGTCTCACTAGGTTGATGAGAATCTCACTACTTGCTGAGGCTGTCCTTGAACCTGCAGTCTTCCTGTTTTAGCCTCCCAAGTACTAAAATTATAGGCCTGATCCACCACACCCAGCTACATGTTTGCTTTTAGCTAAGCGAATGAAGTTCTTTATTCTTAAAGATTTCATCCAATGTTAAATTAAACAGCAAAAACATTCATAATCTGAACTTACTGCATTTTCTCCATGCGGTTCCTTAGTGAGCACCTAAGTGGTAAAGGAGTATATATTATAGGCTGTCTTATGGGAATTGTGAAATAAGCTCTGAGATTACACTGAGAATCGCTTTCTTCCAACCTACAGTGATGTAACGCTTGATATTCCTCTCTACCATGAAGAGTTTTCAGTCTTTCTTAGGCTGATTTTTTGCCTAGGAAATTTATAACTAAATAATGCTGATATAAAAAAAAAAAAAACGCAATGACTTTTTTGGGGTTCTTTTTTGGTAAGGATTTTCTTTGGATTATTTCCTATTCGTTTTGCATTGCTATTTATAAACCAGTAAAATGTGGTTTCTGCTATATGTAAATATGTACTTATGCAATTTAATATAGTTGATTCAGTTCCTCAGTTTAACTAGAGTATTTATTTTCATGGATATGAGTGCAGAAGTTCTGAACAGGCAGAAAAAGAAGGTGCATATCTGCCTAATTAACTTGGCAGATATAATACATCACTTGTACTCATATGTACATTATAACTGCTAGGGATATGTATTTTTAGTGAACTGAGTTGAAATTGTTTTTCATATATCCTAAAACACCTGATAATAATGAAGATGTTTGAACTGTTTGCAATTAATAGAAACACTAGTAGCGGCAATAATAATAATAAAAAAACAATACCTACCATATAGCTGAGCATGTATAGTCATTTATTTTCATCCTCATAACAGCCTCATGAAGTACAAATAGTATCCCATGAAGCAACCAAAAGTAAAAAGTATTGTCCTATGGTCATACAGTTGGAAACAACGTGATAAACAAAAGTATTCTTTCACTACAACTCTCAGAATTATTCTTATTTCAATTTATATTTTGAGTTTCTAGGAGAAAATATAATATGCAGTGTTACCCAACTTTCCTGAACGTGAATCTCCCCACTTTTGTATTTATAGTTCTTTTTTTTAAAGCATGTGTTGGCAACCTCATAAATAGAATTCGTTGGAAAAGGGTTTTACAAACCTAGGTACAGATCTCATATCTTTTCAGTGCTATAGTTATGAATTTTTACTTGTAGAATTTTATAGTATTTGACCAAATCTGTATCTGGCTTTATGAGTTTAGCCTTCATTACTCCTAGAATACAATGCTGTCTGTATAAAAGACAGCATTTCTCCTAAAATTATATATCAGGAAGAGAAATGTACCCTATATACTAAGATTGGAGTTTATTGTAAATAAGCATTAGGAAAGGTAGAGTAGTTGGTTATTATGAGGAGTTAACAATATACTCTTGGAAGACAAACAGAAGAGACAACTGTCTCCATGTAATATGATCGCATATGTGTGCTGCAGGTAGAATTTCCAGTGGCAACATAATATTCAGCTTCAAATTTTGCTGAATCTTGAGCTGAACTGATGGTGATGTGCTCTAGAAAACTGTTAAAAGATCCCAGCAGTGACTCTGATGACAGACCTTCATGCATATGTGGAGTTTGAGTAGTTTTATAGATACATGTCAGAAAACTATTAATTCCAAAGTAATATATTATACTAAAGTAACAGTTGATTTAAAATATATATGCGCTCAAATCAGCAAATGTATATACTATATATATATACACACACACATATATGTCTTATATAGGAAAACATATATGTGATATGCTCTATTTCATAGATTTAAGCTGACCCTTTCCCCCACTCCATCCCCCATGTTTTGAATACTTTGATTAAGATAATCTAGTTTAATTTATATTCATACTGATATTATATTTAGGTTCACAATCTATTTTAAAGTACATATAACATATTCATTTAAATCTCTTATAAATTTTGAGTAATTATATCATCTGTCTGGAATTTATTATAAAGCCTTTTCAATCTATCAAAGAATTCAACCCACCACTGTAGTGCTATGCATTGAGTAAGTCATATTTTACCTTCCCAAATTGGTTGTAACATTATTTCTAAATCCCACCTCTCAATTTAATAACTGTAGTTCTGTGAGAAGAATAATTTTTTTTTTTTGTGGTACTAGGGATTGAACTCAGGGGCATTCTACCTCTGAGCTGCACCCCCAGCCCTATTTTTTTTTTATTCTTTATTTTGAAACCGGGTCTCACTAAGTTGCGGAGTGCCTCACTAAGTAGCTGAGGCTGGCCGCGAACCCGGATCCTCCGGTCTCAGCCTCCTGAATGCTGGGATTACAAGTGTGCGCCCCCACGCCCGGCTCGAGAAGAATAATTTTCAAAAATGCAATGCTTCACTTAGAAACACTTATTTTCTTGATTTTGGCAATATGCTTAATCATTCTGTGTGTGTGTGTGTGTGTGTGTGTGTGTGTGTGTATGTCTGTGTAGACACCCAGACACAGCTACATCCCTACCTCCTTGACATTTAAAGTGAGTCCATTTGCCTCATGGGATCCACTTGGAAAGCATTCAGCAAGAGTATACTCCTTTGTGTGAGCCGATGATTGGAAACAACCTCAGCGCCCATTGCTAGAGGACCAGTGGCCTAGCATGTGTTTGTATCCGTGCAGTGAGATACGATGCACCTATGAAGAAAGGAGAAAGGAAGGCAGGGTGCATAGAATGGAGATTGGGAAGGGAATCTGGGTATGCTTCCTTTACAGTTGGAGAAGGAGCCCCATGCTACATTGTTAAATTGCAAAGGCCAGATGCTAGTGTGAATTTTTTTCCCTCATAAATTAGCTTAACAGGGAAACAGGTCGTTACACATAGCTGGGGAGAGGCATAGGCCCCTTGGCTGTGCTGGGAGCCCATGAGTGACAGAGCGGATGTCCAGGCGTAGTAAAGGCCAGGGGAGGACTCAAAGGGGCGTGTGTACCGGCGGCGCTGGTGGGGTGCCACACAGCGTTGGTCTACAGAAGGAGGAGGCGGGTGTCCTCTGACCTACCCGCACATCACTACCTGCACATCAGGCAGAAGTGAAATCAGAGCCACATAACTCAGCAGAAATGCATCGCTCGCTTAAGTGCAGACTGACGGGCTGGGCCGACTTCTCCACTCCAGAACCTTTGCCATCTGAACAGAGGTCCCGGTGACAGGGGGCAGGGTGACAGGACACGGGAATTCTTTGTTCGGGATTGAGATGATGCACATCTCTCTCAGTTAATCTGCTGAAGTTGCAACTTTTGTGAGTTTTGGTATGTTCACTAAACTGTGCACCCATCACGACAAGCAATTCTAGATTTTTATTATCCTAAAAAGAAACCCCACACACATTAGTAGTTGTTCTCCATTTTCCCAAATGCATACTTTTGTCTTCTCTGTATATATTTATGTTTCTTAGATATGCCATTTTAAAAATGTAGTCATCAATAGATAAGTACATATATGCCTTATACATTAAAACTTGAAATATACATATGTCATTTATACATCTCTATATGCATACGTATATATGTATAGGATGGTCCTAAATCACTGTAGAATCTCAAGTTCCAAACCACTTCTTTTCTCTTTTATTTTATCATTTTAAATAAAAAGCCTCGTAACTTTTTCTCTCTCCTCCTCTACCTCTACACACGTCTTAGGTATTTCAGCAATACTTTCCCGATGGTGAGATTCTACATGCTGGGTAGGTACTGAGACGCTGCCTTATTTTCCAGGATCCATACTTCTTAAAAACAAAACATTCTATTTTTGAAGTCATTTCTTTCTTTTTCACTGAATGTTAGGACTTATTGCTTATATTGTTTCCCATTCAAGTATATATCATATATAGACATCTGTTTATTTCAGCAGTTGACTTTCTTCACTTGGGGGTGATTGTCCTTGACCATTCTCAGTGCCGCCTGTTTACACAGAACAGCGTTGGCGGTACCACGGCATCTACAGTCCTGGTAAATAGTACTAATTAAGTACAGTAGTAACTTGGTGTTTTCACTCCCCTGTGTCGGTAAACAGTGGTGCATTTAGGGGGTGTCAGCAGCGCTGTTGGAAACAAATCAGAGAGCTACAAAACGCCATGGAAGGTGGAGGTGGGGTGTCTGAGAGCACGCCGGACTGGAAAACAAATGTCTCCCTTCAGACTCTGCATTCACGCTCAGGAACAAAGCACATTTAGTCATCAGTGGGGATAAAATAAGATTTATATTCAAACATGAATTATCTTAACACATATTTACCTAAGTTCTGAACGAAGTTTAACACTCAGCTTGACAGAGCAAGCTAATAATGGCTGGGAAAATCTGTTATTCTAATTCTTCTTCCTCTTCCTCTTCCTCTTCTTTCTCCTCTTCCTCTAAAAAAAGTATTGTATTGGTGTACAACTTCCAGCCTCACAGGGCGATGTGTTACACGAGTAGATTATCATGAGTGCAGCACTTACAACACCACCCAATACATACAAAGACCTGCGTCCACGTTAGCGAACGTCATTCCTGTGGCATAATGGTATAAATTTGACCTTAACTCAGTTTACCTTTCTTTCTGCCTCGCTAGGTCGAACTGTGCTGAAAATATCCGCAAGCACATTCTGCATACTGGCAAGCATGAAGGCGTTAAGATGTACAACTGCCCCAAATGCGACTACGGGACGAACGTCCCCGTGGAGTTCCGGAACCACCTGAAGGAGCAGCATCCTGACATCGAGAACCCTGACCTGGCTTACCTGCACGCGGGTGAGCGATGGGAGCTCGCGTGTGTTGTTTTGAACGGGATTCACTCAGTTGATCACAGGGGTTATACCGCTTTTCGTACATTTCCGTAGTCTAGTTTAATGGAGTGGAGTTTTTGAAGACGTCTGGTCTCATCCCACTCAAATACAAAAACACGCCTTCCCACTGTATTTTATTACAGAAGCAAATCTGACAAAATAATCATTCTAGGACAACAAAGCTAATAATAGCGAATATTTAAAACATAGAGGAGCTGAACATGAGAGTTGTTTGATCTTCGAAATTTGACTCATGGGTAAAAGATACTTTTTTTTTTTGTTGGCAAAAAATGTTTGTGATTTCAAATGTTGTGCCCAGTCCCTTTGCGCCGCTGGGTTCCAGTGAATGCCTGGAATGGAGGAAGCTGGCTCAGGACCGTGACTCAGGTGTTGTGGGGGTGACAAAGCTCTGCTCGCTTCCTAGAAGCTAGGAGGGACCTGTCGCCAGTTTTGGGGGGCGTGCTGGTGATGGCAGTGGCCACCAGGTTAGTCTAGCTCCAGGATCACAGGTCAGATGCTCTGGAGGTGTCAGGCCGGTGGCGAAGCAGATCTGTTCCTGTCACCCAGCCTTCCCTGTAACCAACAACATGCTTCACACATTGACGTCCTCGTGCAGAGCTGTGTGACTGGGCACTATGAGAATGGTGTCCTGTTTGAAGAAGTTCTTAACGCTGAAGTAAACTCAGAGTCCCAAGGTGCAGCCTAAACGGCACTGCAGACAAACGGTGCCGGGGACCCTCGTCTGTTTGCAGCTGAGCCTGGGCACCAGTGAGGGGGGCTCCCCGCCTTGCTGCTCTGCGTGGCCTCCGGTGCAGCGCCTGAGCTCCCTGAGCCCCAGGTGTCTCAGGTGTGCATTTGTGGGGGGTGCGCTTGTCAGGGACACGGTAAGGATTCGAAAAGGCTGTGCTCTGCAGTGTAGGCCCACCGCCTGCCGTGCCAAGAGGCTCCCTGGCCGGGTGCTGAGCCACATGCCTCTGTTCTCAAAGTATTTCAGCAGTGTTTGCTTACATCACATCCACAAGAAAGGAAGTAGAACTTGGTGAGCAATTTAAGTTTGAATAACACTCAGTCCATTCGATGATGTGTGCATGATAAGGCTCTTCCTTGTTGCTGGCCTGTTCTCTCAAAATTTTCAATTTATATTGGAACAATTGACTTATTTATATAATTGTAGGATGTCTGATTCAGCAGTACCTATTGCATGCAGGGTTGTTTTTGGAAAACAAACAAAAGCAGATGTTTATCACTGCTGGTTTTGAACTGTATTATCAGCCTTAGTTCCCACAGACAGATAAAGTTAAGTATCTCCAGCCATCAGTTTCCTGTACGTTTCTCATAAATATGAAAGTCGCAATATGGATGCTCAAATTGCTGCCTCTAATGGTCAGCCAAGCCCCCTTCCAGGCATTATTGCTGTATTTGCTTCCTCAGTGTGGGGCTGACCGACGTCTCTTTCTCCCTTCCATTGTCCCAACCAGATCTCAAGTACAGTTAAATAAAATATCTCTTGGCTTTTAAAAGATACAAACGGGAGAAACTTCTGGCAGACAGTAGCCATGTGCTCGTTCCGTTCCGTGTCCCGCACCTTCAGAGTGAGCAGCTTCGCGCTGGATCCTGGCACCCAGTGCCGAAGGCCACTCGGAGAGATGCTGTGCAGAGCCAGGAGCCGTGAGGTTCTGGCCTTGGGTTCAGGCTCCCACTGTGTCTCCCGATGTCCTTCTTAGGGGTCTGAACGAATAACTCCTAGTCCTCTCGACTCTTAGGTAGGCAAGGCTGTGCGTTTTATCATTCCCCGTGTACAGCTTTGTGGGCCTCAGCTTCCCCTCTGAGATGAGGATAGTGCAATGCACTCTACAGTGTTCCTGTGATACAAGTGAGATATCGCTATGTGGAAGATGATACTGTAATTGCACCAGTGGCTCCTGACTTGTTTTTTTCTTCTCTATCTTACAGAAATTGGTGATTCCTGAGATGTTTTTCTTAATTCTTTTCAGAGACCAATAGAATGATTCTGATATTATTTTCCATCTTATATTCCATAGAATGAATATCTGTGATTTTTAATTTTAGTTGTAGCCCTATTTGAAGTGCAAAAGTTGTTTGTTTGTTTGTTTGTTTTTTTAACTGAATTATTTAGAAATGTAACATTCAATTTCCAGGAAATTGGGGACTTTTTTCTAGTTTTTGGTCAACATTTAAAATAATAATAGAAATCAATTTCTAGCTTAAATTTCCTGTGTTTACAGAAAACAATTATTTCTATCCATTGAAATCAGCATAGGCTTTTTTGTGCCCAGTGCAGGGTGAGCGTCGGTGAGTGGGCAGGCCCGCTGTGGGGATGGTAAGACTGGCGCAGGCTGCGGCTGTGTCCCGTGTGTCACTGACATCTGGTAATTCATGGTGTTGTCCACGTTGTCTGTGTTCTTGCCCAAGGCTTTGTGCTGGTTCCATCAACTCCTAGGAGAGGTGTATTAAAGTTTATCACCACGATAGTGGATTCCTCTCTGTTTCTTTTCACTTCTGTTAATTTTGGCTTCTGTGGTTTGAAGAAATATCATTAAGTATTCAGAACTTTAGAGTGTTTTCAGCACACACACACACACACACACACACACACTCACTGATGAGAAGGAATATGTGTGTATTCCCCTATAATTACCAAGGTTTCCTTTCTATCACAATACCCCTGGCCATAATTCTCTTTTGTTTCATATTAGTGCAGCCATGTGTTTTGTAATGGCAATGCCAAAGCTATTTTCTTTGCAGGAGTGTTAAGCATTAGGTAAGGATATGGTATTTTTCTTAATTCTCTTTATTTTTCTACCATCACACTTGTGTCATATTTAAATCACTTTTATTTTCATCGGTCCTTACGTATTTGCTTAATCACTTAAAAATACACATTATGCTATTACCCATGCAGAGCGGTAGCAGGTGATTCTGTCATCCTGTGCTCACAAACTGTGAGTGTCATATTCTTCTCCAAGGTAATCAGTTTTTGTGTTCTCCTTTGTATGTTTTATTTATCTGTATCCCATAACATTTGCCTTTTACCCCAACAGAAGAAAAGGAATGTGAAATTTTGACTTTTACCAAACCGCACATCCTCTTATCTTCCTAATGGTAACTAATTTGACACCATTCAGGCCACAGTTACTTGGTACCTTAATTCCATCTAAGACTAAATGTCATATTCTACCCCTCAGCCCATTTGTTTAACCCATCCCAGATAAGGTAAAATAGCTAGAACCTTTTGTCTTAATCATTCATTCCCTCTTACTTAGCGGTATAGTCAAGCTCCCTAGTAGAAAGATTTTCTTCATCATTAATTAAAAGCATTGGCATTCTGCTGTGTGGAATCTTCTAGAATGCAGTCTTTTCCCAGACTCTTTTCAGTCCTCTATTTCCAACCCCATTGCTTTCACCCCTTTTGTTAGTTGAATGCTCTCGTGCATGTCATGACATCTTCTACAATAATTCATTTTATGAAAAGGTCCAAAAATCTCTGAAAACCCTGACAGGGCCTCATTGGTTCTCCCTTACATGAACCAATTATTACTTCAACCTAAAAAGGAACACAATTTTTTCTGACAAGATTGCCTGTGGTAAATCCATGCTGACTCACCCCTATTAAGTTGTACTTCTCCAAATGTATCATTAAGCTCATCCATAAGTATCATCTCACATTTATTTCCTAATATAGATGTTAGACGTACAGGTCTATAATTTTCAGCCTCTCCCCTCTTTCTTTTTAACCTTCAGATTCCGTGTTTTCTAGTCTCCTGGTTCTTTGCCACTAACAAAAGACTTCCTAAAATAATTAGCACTCCAACAATTGATCCTTTCAGCCCAGACATCATCCATGGGTTCATTTACTATTTTCCTTAACTGCTGCAAAAATCCTTGGTTCCTCTCCAGCTCGGGCCTCCACGCTGGGCGCCTCCCTCTGCAGTCGTGCTCCTGTGTCCCTTATGGCTGGCGCGTTGATATGTCGGTGGCTGTGCTTTCTCTTCTCATCTGCAGCCTGTTGCAGTGCCTCCTAGGATGCAGTGCACCCTAACTTTCCCTCAATAAAAAATTAGAGTAGAGTCAGGCGGATGTGGTGGTGCACACTTGTAATCCCAGTACTTGGGAGGCGGAGACAGGATTGTGGCCTGCCTTGGGCGCAAGCATCTTAAGGCCTTCCCGTTGGTTGGTGAGCTTCTTTCATCAGCCCACTTTCTTCAGTAACACAGTTCTCTCTAGGAAAAAACCTCCCTCCTGAGTGTGTCTCAGTAACTTAATATTGACCTATAAGTTAAGCAGATCCTTTGAACTTAGCACCATTGTTCTTTTGTCAAATAGTAACTGAAATATTGTTTCACAATCTTCTAATGCTGTACCCTTGAGTACTTTCACATTTAACCTGATCAGAGTAAACGCATCCTAACTTTCCCTCAATAAAAAGTAAGAGTAGAGTCAGGCGGGTGTGGTGGTGCACACTTGTAATCCCAGTACTTGGGAGGCGGAGACAGGATTGCGGCCAGCCTCGGCTACTTAGTGAGGCCTTCCACAACTTAGTGAGATTCTGTTTCAAGATACAGAATATAAATAGGACTGGGAGTGTTGCTCAGAGGTAGAATGCCCCTGGTTTCAATCCCCAGTACCCACCCCACACACACAAACACACACAAAAAGAGGAAAGCCCTCTTGTCCGCTTGACCCCTTGCTGCTGTCTGTGTGACCCCCACCCCAGCCACCTTCGTCCCGCAGTCCTGCAGGGAGATCCTGGAGGTCCTGCTCATCCTAGAGTTCTAAACCCAAGCTCTGTCCATATATGGTTTCCTCGATTACACAGCTAGTAGTGTGCTGAAAAACTCTGCTTCCACACTCTCACATTTGACCGTTTCAATAACCAAGAAAGAAAGAGGAAGGGTACTGATAGTGCCTCACATCTCACTAGGCCATTAAATCTTCAAAACAATTCCTTTGATAGGTGTTATTCCCAATTTAATAGTTCTCAAAATGGGTCCTCAAGCGGCCGAGCTGCCGAAGTCTACGTAACTAGAGTGTGGGTGAATCAAAGCTGGGACCGGATCTTGATTATGTGTTATGATGTTGTAATACACACTTCTGTCCACTGCAGAAGATTAAAAATAAAAATCACTGTCAATGGGGTCAGGGAATTCTTGGGCAAACCTTAAAATTTTTGGGTTTTAAGACTTTACATTACCTGATTACATGTATTGGGAAGTAAAATGATAGGGTCACTTTAAAATCACCGTGGTAAATGTTTTTCGAAGTTGTAGGGCCCCGGCCCTGTTCCATACCTTTCCCAGGGTTGTGGGCACACAGGGGGTCAGCTGAGCCTGCGGTAGGGACTGCTTCACCACTGACACGTGTGGTCCTCAGGAAGTCACTCCTCATCCTGTTTCTTTTCTCAACCATGAAGTGAGTAACAGGGTTTACTTTTCTTTTGCATGTGCAGTTCAAGTTAGTCAGAGTACCCAAGTGAAGTACTGTCTCTGTAAGCAGCCCCTAATGGGATTGGCTGAAGATACCTGAGATTCAGAGAAACTCATTCAATTAAGCATTTTTGATGGATCTCAGGCCCTTGGTTCATTCAGACTCATCCCTGAGCTACATGATTTATTTCTTTATTTATTTTTTGTGTGTGTGGCACTAGGGATTGAACCCAGGGGCATTCTACCTCCAAGCTACACCCCCAAGCTCTATTTTATTCCTTATTTTGAATCAGGGTTTCACTAAGTTGCAGAAGAAGACCTCACTAAGTTGCTGAGGCTGTCCTTGAACCTGCAATCCTCCTGTCTCAGCCTCCCAAGTACTGGGATTACAAGCATGCACCACCACGCCCGGCTCTACCTGATTTTTTAAAAAGTTTTAAAGTGGTGTTTAATTTTTCCAGAAGAAAGCAAGGACTTCTTCTTTCATGGGAGAACTGTGTCATTCAGAACCATGAGGAACTTTCTCAAATGCTTCTGGCCCCCTGCTACAAGGTGACACAGGCACACTGCAGTGTGGTTACCTCACCAGCAGGTGAGATTGTAACCTTATAGGGACTCAAGTTTGCAGCATTCATGAACTGCATTCTGAAAGTTAAAATAGCTTGGGGTTGAAGAAAAGGAAGCAAAATTGTGATCTTATCCTCTCTGACAACTTCATTTATCAAAATTTTAAGGGAAAAATTGATTGTGGAAAGTTATATTGGAGACAGTATGATCTTATCAGGTAATTGATGTGGCTTTTACTTTTTTATAGACTTTTTTATCAACTGTTTAATTCAATATAATTTACATAGTTTAAAAATTTACATGTCCTTATACATATATTTTGACCCCAACTAAAAGGCAGTTTTTTTTTTTTTTTTTATGAGAGAAACGCAATAGGTATTGACAAGTCCTATTGTTCATCCTGCCTAACAGGTTATTGTTTCAATGGAGGCCATTTAATGAAGAATAGCATTATAAGTTTTTCAAATTATGAGGGAAATTTAGATATATTACATAGTTATCTTTGAAATTTAGCTCAGACTATGAAGTAATACACATTATTACTCTTTTACAATTTCATTTGTTTCTATTTGCATTAAGTAAAATCATTGTGCAAGATCTCTAGGTTGCTTTTTAAGACTTTTTAAGTAATTTTAAACCAGCAGAAATCCACTCAACTCCCCAAATGTTAGCATTACGTAGACCTAAGTCCAGTTCTGGAACCCAAAGGCATTGGCATTGCTCCTATTCTACTTTTCATGCTTTCTGCTTTATTTGGAGTTCACTGATTCTTCCACTCATGCTCTTTTTCTTTTCCACAGCTCAACTCAGGGGCCAGCATTCTCTCTGGTTCTCATGTCTCCTTAAACTTCTCCAGCCTGTGACAGAGTGACAGTTTTTCAGTCCTTCACGAACTTCATGCTTTTTAAATAATATGAACCAGTTATTCTATAGAAAGTCCCTTAATTTGGACTAACCTAATGTTCATTCACAGTTTGCTTGAGGCTGTGCATGAGTACCTGGAAGGGATGCGCATTGATTCCATCGGGGGCGTGTTCTGGCTGCAGATGTGGCCGGCACCAGGGCAGCAGGTGGGTCTCCGGGCCCCTCCCCTGTTAACGGCCCTTTCTCCCTTTTAGCCAGTGCAGATCTTGGGGAGATACTTTGAGATCACACCCATCACCTCTTTCTCCTCACATCTGCCCACTTATTTTGATGTTCACTAGTGGATGTCGCCTGAACTGATCAGGGTTCAAATGTTGATGTTCTTTTCCTCCGTTCTCTCAACTTTTAATAATTGAAGTTCTGTAAGGAATACCTGGCTTTTCTCTCCCAATACTGGGTTCTACCTCTGTTTGTCAGCGTGGACTTACTTGGTTCTGTGACTCACGATTCAGTACTGTTGTTTCTTTCTAGCTCAGGCCGAGCTCCAGGTTTGGTCACTGGACACTCTTCGGGTGGCCTCCCGTGCTCTTGGCTGTGCCCCTCCTGTGAGCATCTCTGTGCCCCTGCTCTTGGCTGTGCCCCTCCTGTGAGCATCTCTGTGCCCGTGCTCTTGGCTGTGCCCTCTCTTATGAGCATCTCTGTGCCCGTGCTCTTGGCTGTGCCCCTCCTGTGAGCATCTCTGTGCCCGTGCGCTTGGCTATGCCCTCTCCTGTGAGCATCTCTGCGCCTGTGCTCTTGGCTGTGCCCTCTCCTGTGAGCATCTCTGTGCCCCTGCTCTTGGCTGTGCCCCTCCTGTGAGCATCTCTGTGCCCGTGCTCTTGGCTGTGCCCTCTCCTGTGAGCATCTCTGTGCTTCAGGTACCATCCCTTCTTCCAGCCCATCTTGGGCATCCCTGTCCTGATCCTGAAACCAACCACTTGTTTAATGAGCCCTGGTTCCTGTGATTTGAAAGTGGTATTTATAAACACTCCTTGCTTCTGTGGACCTCTGCTTCTAGGTCTTCTTGGTAGTCAGACTAGGAAATGGCTGTGTGTATCCCAAATCCCCTGCATTCCCGTGAATATCAGTGGTTTTGCATCTTTGTGACCTTTGATTAAGCAATGACTCTTTGGATGTGACACCAAAAGTATAAACTACAGAAGAAAAATAGTTAAAGTGGACTTTATCAAAATGAAAAACTTTTATGCATGCCGGGCATGGTGGCACACACTTATAATCCCAGTACTTGGGAGGCTGAGATTGGAGGATCCGGGTTTGAGGCCAGCCTTAGCCACTTAGTGAGGCCCTCCGCAACTTAATGAGACCCTGTTTCAAAATAAAGAATAAAAAATAGAGCTGGGGGTATAGCTGGGAGGTAGAATGCCCCTGGGTTCCATCCCCAGTTCTGCAAAAAAACAAAAACAAAAACAAAAAACAAACTTTTATGCTTCAAAGACACCATCAAGAAGATGAAAGGAAGTAAAACACACATAATTGCATATTATGCATGCATAATTACATATGTATCTTTTAGCATACATAACATATTTACAACTCTATCTATAATTTAGAAGGCACTCTTACCACCACCAATAGCAAGGCAGATACCCACGGTCAAAAG
Source organism: Graphiurus murinus (assembly GCA_004027655.1). Lineage (NCBI taxonomy): Eukaryota > Metazoa > Chordata > Mammalia > Rodentia > Gliridae > Graphiurus > Graphiurus murinus. Next base: position 85,102 of record PVLC010000153.1, read on the forward strand.
CGGGCAAAGGTCCTGAGAACCATTTCCCCACAGACAACTTACACGTTGCCAGGAAGCACATAGAAGTATGCCCAACGTCATCAGCATTATTACTTGTTAGGAAAGTGCAAATCAAAACCAAAATGAGATGCCACATCTAGATCATTGATTCTCTTCTACAATTATGAATAGAGCTGCTATAAATATTTGAATATATGTTTCTAGGTAAATGTAAGTTATCTACAGTAACTTTGATCACTGAATTATGTGGTATCTGTATATTTGACTTTTTAAGGAAACTTGTTAAGCTATTTTCCAGACTGTCTGTACATTTTATATCCCCACCAGCAACGTATGACAGCCCTTCCAGCTCTGCATCTTTGCCAGCACTTGGCATTGTGGGTTGGTCTTTTAGTTTGACTCTTTAGGTCTGTAGTGGCGTTTCGTGGTCTTTGTTTATTTTTGACTCATCACTTAAGCTGTTGAGCATCAATTCATATGTTTAGTTGCAGTCTGTATGTTTCTGTGATGAAGTATCTTTTGAGATACTCTTCCCATTTTTCTTTGGGTTGAGTGCAGAATATTTTTGTATGTTTTTGACACAAGACCTTTGTCAGAAATATGATTAGCAAATATTTTATTGTCCTTTTTTTCTTCTTAACAATGTCTTCCCCAGGCAAAAGTTCAATTAATTATCTAAAAGTTCAGTTCATTAAGTTTTTTCTTTATGGTTTTGCTTCTGATACAGTATCTAAAAACTATCTGCTTAGCTCAGGTTACAAAGAACAACACAGGTATTTTCTTCTAGAAGCCTTATCTGTTTATAGTTAGGTCTGTGATCCTTATTGAGTTGTATTTTGTTTAACATGAGGTATAAAGTCAAGGTTGTTTTTTCTGTGTGTGGGTGTCTTATTTCTTGAGCCACATTTGTTGAAAGCACTATGCTTCCTCTATTTAATTGCCTTTGCATTTTTGTTGAAAATAAGTTAGTTGTGTTTCTTTGGGTCTGCTTCTCTACTTTCTATTACCATAGCAATTTCTAAAATTAAGCAAAAATGGATTTTAAACTTTTTCTTTAAAATGCCATAGTTGGATACGTGCATTTCCCTTCAACTTCTGTTTCCCACCTCTTCACTGTTCTGTGATCTAATTTAAACTCATCAAGGATGTGTATGATTTGTCACTGTCTTTCCCTTCTCTTGAATGACTTTCTGACTGAAGGGAACTTATGATATGCCATTCAAAAAAAAAAAATCATATGGACAAATAAAAGGTCTGTATATTTACATTTAGAATATAGAGCCCAATAAAATCATTATTCCTTAATCCTTTATACTATTGAGTACAAAATAGTTTCATTTTTTATTTACACTATGATTCTGCTTTTGTAAGCTTTACCGTCATTATAAACAATACTCACCTCTTATAATTTGTGGTTACTCTACAGCCATCTGTCACTTAACAATGAGCATAGATTCTGAGAACTGCATCATTAGGTAATTTTGTCATTGTGTGAACACCATAGAGTGTAGTTACACAAACCAAGGTAGTATAGCCTGCTACATATATGGCCAACATAGTATATACCTCTATACATCTGTCTCCATACATGTGTGATTTAACTTACTGCTTCCATGTTGAACAAAGTACCCTGAGAACAGATGAAGCGCAAGAGAAAATGGTGCAGCCTCATGTATAAATGGAACCGTGAAGCTCTTGTCTTCTGTGACTGGCCTAGTGTCCTCAAGATTCATCCCTATCCCAGCATGTGCCAGGGTTTCCTTTCTTTTTTAATAGGTGGAGTCATATATATTTTACCACATTTTTTTTTTGTTTTTTGTTGTTTTTTTTTTTTTTTTTGCGGTACTGGGGATTGAACTCGGGCATTCTACCTCCAAGCTACACCCCCAGCCCTATTTTTTATTCTTTTATTTTGAAACCGAGTCTCACTAAGTTGCGGAGTGCCTCACTAGGTAGCTGAGGCTGGCCGCGAACCTGGATCCTCCGGTCTCAGCCTCCTGAATGCTGGGATTACAAGCGTGCACCACCACTCCCGGCTTACCGCATTTTTTAAAAAATACAAATACCCAAAACAATGATTCCTGTCTTTTCTCTGTTTTCCAGAGATACCTGTCAGAGATGTTTAATAGGCATCTTGGTTGCTAAGGGATTCTTTAAAGCGGGAATTTGATTGAAATGAAGAATGTAATGTTGGAGAAGAATTAATACAAGAAGTATACTAAGTACCTTGAGACTCTAAAATTAAGCAGACCAAAAAGATATTGACTGATATATGTCAGTCGCATGTGAAATATATAAATCATTAGAATAAAATTTCAAAATTAATTTATCGAGGAAAAGTAGAGTATCTGAACTTACAGACACACTTACTTACTTTTGTATTGTTTCCCATTTTTCTAAGTAAGATTAAAAACACTTAGATACATTCTTTTAATAGATGAAGATCCATCATTGTGAGGCAGCGACTTGAATCACCTAATAGCTTTTACTGCAGCAGAATATAGCGTAGGCCCCAACTCGATAAAACAGTATTTTTGATGGCTGGTCTAGATCCTTCCTAAAAAGCTCTGCTCAGACACGTTCACTCTTGTTACAGCTATTAGTGCCATTTGTTGAGTAGCATGTCAGTGTGATTGGCAGGAAGTCATTCTTTCTTCTTGTGAAAAATCATAATTTTAGTGCATGCTTAAAATAAAAACCTGGCATAAGTGATTTCCTGTTTGTAAAGGAAAAGGTAAGATTCCTTTTCAAGTAGCATAGATTAACTTCATCACATTGCATAGAATGTAAAATATATATTTTTTTCTTTAGGGAAGAGATCTTTTTTGGGGGAACCACCCTTTAGGATTTCCTTCATAACCCTTGTTTGGTTTACTTAAGTTAATATGAATTACAATAATAGAGTTTCCTTCTAGAACTTGACCAGGGCCAGACTTGGATTCTGTTTTCTTAAATAGAATCTACACCTCAAACTAATGAAATAGAGGCTTTTGCATCTAGGATTAAAATTGCTGTCAATCTTTTAGGGACCTTTGTATTAGAGTGATTCTGTAAGTTAGTATTTGTAAGGCACTTAAAGTAGTACCTGGCATACATTAAGTCCTCTCTAAATGTATGGTTAGTAAAATATTTAACTGAAATTACTCTGTGTCTTCTCTTTAGTTATGCCAGCATCCGTACTCTTGAGTGACAAGGGTCACTATTCCAAGGTAGACTTCACGTTAATAGTGGTGATCCAGGTTGTTGGCACATTCTGCATAATGTTCATACACTTGATCTTGGTAGTCTGTTTAGACCTCGTCTTCTCTTGATCAGAAACAAGACTATATACAGCAAGTGGACTGTCATTTTATACTAACACATTCTTTAAAACCAGCAGAGATGGAAGAATGCCTGTGTAGTCTTCTTGACATTTTAGTGAGCTGTTAAAGTTGGCTTCATCTGAGCTTTATTGTTTAATAAAACACCAAACTCATAACCTTTTCCATTTAACAGGTAGTTAAGTATCATACTTTAACATTCTTTATGTGAATAACTAAATATTTATTGAATATATTGATGTTGTTATAGAATATCCAGTCAACACTGACCTGTGGTTCTTCTTGGTGTTTTACAGATGAACCATTGATAAAATTAGGCTTTGTGAGATTAACCTCTTTATTCAGACAGCAAACTTCTCCCTTAAGTCAAGGATGAGATGGAGTAGGTACCAGATGCAGTCCCTCTTGTGCACATTTAATTGTAATTAAGTTCTTTCGACTTGTAAGTGCTCTTGCTATTTAAAGGTGTGTTGGAGTCATGTTGCTGCAGAGATAGAAATGTAACTGTAACCAGTACAACTCAAATGTAAACGAAGATGATTAATCTTAAGTACCTGGAGGCAAGTTGAAGAGTACTTGATTTTGTTAGAATTGAGTAATCAGAGAGGTGAGAAGAGGAGATCGGCCGAAAGCACTAAGCAGGCCGAATAGACTGGAGGGTCACTAGTGTCTACAAGGGGATCACATTGAAAAGTTGGGTTGTACGGCACGTTTAGTAAAATGCTAAAGAAGAAGAAGAGGAAAACTGTATAGCTCTTTAAAAAAGGCAGAGTAAAGCTGGGTGTGGTGGTGCACATTGGTAATCCCAGTACTTGGGAGGGTGAGACTGAAGGATTGCAGGTTCATAGTGAGACCCTCTCCAACTTTGTGAGACCCCATTTCAAAATAAAGGATTAATAAATAGGGCTGGGTATATAGTGCAGAAGTAGAATGTCCCTGGGTCCAATCCCTAGTATCAAAAAAAAAAAAAAAAGTCAGAGTAACATTGTAGGTATCTTCTTTTTTTTTCCCTTTGGTACTGGGGATTGAACTCAGGGGCATTTTACCTCCGAGCTATACCCCCATCCCTATTTTTTATTCTTTATTTTGAAACAGGGTCTCACTAAGTTGCAGAGGGCCTCACTAGGTAGTTGAGGCTGGCTACCAACCCAGATCCTCCCATCTCAGCCTCCCAAATGCTGGGATTACAAGCGTGCGCCACCACGCCCGGCTTGTAGGTATCTTTTATTTACTTTAACGCTTTTCTAACTTGCCGTCTTCATCCATATTTCTGGCCCTTTCCTTCTGTATATAATGACAAAAAGGATTTAGTTGTAAAGTGTGCTTTTGGATCATGAATCTTTACCATGAGCCCAAACTCAGTCCATGAAGTAAATTTTGATTTTAGATATAATTCTGTCCTAGAACTTAATATATTTTCTTTGTTTCTCATCCTCAATTTATCTATCTTTATCTAAGAGAAGGTGTTAGGAAGACATTTTAAAGATGTTTTATGTTCAGTTGAACATAGCAAATGTTTTAATGTCTTTTCTTACATTGACAAAGACATTTGAAATCTAGGGCTGTGTGTTTTTATTATTTATGGCAGAATCAATTTGGGTGTGTTCATCTTCTAGGCATTAAGATGTCAAGATATTCACCTGTTACATTAATATGCATAGTCACTTAGCTTGATGTAGGAAACAATATTTTATCCTCATAGTACTGATCCAATGGAGTGTTTGGCTCAAAGGGTTTGATGTAGACCTGAAATATGCATGGTGGTGTGTGCAGACATCTTATCTGCCTTTTGGTGTTAGTTGCACTCCATTTCTGCCTGTTGGTGCTCATTGCCATGCCCTCTGCATGAGCCCAGCAGGAAGAAGAACAGCAGGGGACCGTTTCCCTGCCCCACTGCTTCTGCCTCCTGGGGAAGTGGACTTGTCCTCTGACAGCCTGTCTTCAGGTATGGTTATTCTTTGGCTAAGCCAGCCACTTGCAGGACCTTTCCTCTGACATGCGTTTTAATTTAAAACCCATGCTGGAGAATTCTGGGAAATCTAGATACCATGAGCCTCAGTGACACAGCGTTGATCCTGTGGGGTCAGAACCGGAAAGGGCTTCTCACTCTCCAGTGATACCCTGCTCTAAGCGCTCTGCTATACTCCCAGTTGTTCATTATAAAAAACTAGTAGCCAGGCGTGGTGACACACACCTGTAATCCCAGTACTTGGGAGGCTGAGACAGGAGGATGGCAGGTTCGCAGTCAGCCTTAGCTACTTTGAGGCCCTCCACAACTTAGTGAGACCCTGTTTCAAAATAAAGAATAAAAAATAGGACTGGGGGTATAGCTGGGAGGTAGAATGCCCCTGGGTCCAATCCCCAGTACCACAAAAAAAAAAAAAAAAAAAAAGAAAGAAAGAAAGAAAAGAAAACACTTGTAACTAGTGACCATGAGAAGCTGAATTATAATTTTTAAGCCCTTTAGTGAAAAATCTTTTGGAAACTTCTCTGAGTTCATGAGGTCTATATTCTTCTGCTTTCTTGTTTGTCAGAAGTTCTGAGATGGCGAGGAGTAATGTCCTTGAATTTTTATGACTGGGTTGCGACATGCTGGGCTGTCACCCCATTTGGAGTTGTTGAACCGCTTGTCCCCACACTCTCAGAGGCTGACCTCCCTCACTTGTGCATTCAGGAAGGAGTTGCAGGCACAGGCCTACAGTGTAGAACTGCGGCGTGCACTGCCACGCTGCACCAGGCGCCAGAGACACCAGGAGCCGGGAAGCCTGGCCGCGACCCTGCTGGAGAGCAGACAGGAGCCCAGTGGTCACCCAGAGTCCCCAGATGCTGCATGGGACCACCAGGAGAAAGGCACACCTGGGGAAAGGAGCTGCGTGGAGCAGCACAGAAGGCTGTCTGTGCCGCCTGGCTCTCCTCCAGCGGCTAGCAAAGGCCTAAAAAGCAGCCTTTCCTAGAAGAAAGTAGGAAATAGTTGAACTAATCCCACTTTAGTCTAAATAAGTGACCCCATTGTATGTGCTAATTGCATTGTACACACGCTCGCTACTGGCCCCACATTAACTGTGACAGGTGAATGAACCTGGGGCGCTCTACCACTGACCTACATCCCTCTGAGCGTCTCAGTGACCTGCCCAAGCTGGCCTTCAACTTGTGATCCGCCTGCCTCAGCCTCCCCGGCATCTAGAACTACAGGTGTGCACTGTTGTACCTGGCTGTTGAGCTGTTTTTCGGAGTCTCTTTTGATTTCCAGAACCACCCCATGCTAATGTTATTCATAATTAATGGTAAGGGTATAAAAATGATACGAAATAACTGAGTAAAACTTCTTGGACTGGTAATACAATCTGAAGCCAGCCTTCGGTTTCAGTGGAGCCACTATTATGCTAGTGCTTCGTGACAGATAATTGACAGTGTTACATGTGATACTCGGATTAAATGTCACCATCTCTAAGTGTTTCTCAGTAAGGATTCCATCACAGAAGCAGAGCCATTCTGAGAGACGCGGCTAGGGATTGGCTACAGAGATGAGACCTTTCATAACCGAGGGTAAAACCTTAAGAACGGTCAAAATAGAGGGAATCAGGTTTATGAACGAAACTTCACCTTTAACTAAGAACTTTCAAATGTATCATATTTTTTACATGTCACATTTTGGTATTTTCTTGCAAAATACTATTTTTTGGCATGTCAGGCCATCAGTTAAGTTGAAGACCAAATTCCCAATATTGTTTTAAAATTTTAATTGTGTAACTGGATTTGAATCAATCACTAAAATTTCTTTGATACCTGGTCTCTGTGTTTGTATGTGGAGGAGGGTGGTGCTGGGGATTGAACCCAGGGGCATTCTACCTAGGAGCCACACTGTGCTGAGGCTGGCTCTGAACCTGACATGCTCCTGTCTTAGCCTCCCAAGTACTAAGATTATAGACTTCTGCTACCGTGCCTGGCTCTTACCTGCCCTTAAATGTTTACCAGGGGAAGAGGTGGTGTGTCTAACTAAGATCAGCTTTCGAGGCCCAGAGGCACTCGCTGCACTGAGCCACACCCACAGCTCTTGTGTTATATCACCCATAGCTATGTAATCCCCACGTTGAGGGCTTTTGCAGTTGAGTTGAAAGAACAGGTAGTCATTTTAATTCGTTCCCACTCTGTTACTCACTCCAGTGGTTTTGCCATGTGTTCATGCATGGGCCACACCAAATGCAGAATTGTTACCTTTCCCTTTGGGCTTCTTTTGGGCCCGCCGACCTTCTTTCTCACGCCCACGCCTTGGTCCTGCTTTTTGGGATACGTGTTTCCACAGTCATGAGGCTCTTGTTCCTAAGCATCAGACTTTTCACCAGAATAGGTTCCCTTTGCGAAATATGTGTGCTTTAGACTACTGTGCTTATTTATTTTTCATGATATATTAGTTAAAAATCTAAAATTTAGGCTTTTTCTCTCAGCTACCTTTGGGAAGATTTCCAGGTAGCATTTATTAGAGTGATCTTTCCACCTATTTCTAGGTTCTGATTATGATATTAACCTTTCGTAATTAAGACGCTCTGTCTCCGTGACACACAGTATGCCCTTTTAGTGCTTCGTAATTTTTTACCTCCAGCCATTTTTTTTTATTTTGTCCACTTACTCATGTGCCACTTCATTGGTCCCTTTCAAATGCTAAATGCTGTTCCATTTATCCTTAGTAACCATGCTGAATTTTTCTGTCCTTTTTTATATTTAGGTTTTATTAGATGAATGTAGATTGCACCTTCTCTAACAGTGTCTTAAATAATTGCCACTTACAGGAATTAAGAACTACAAGAGAAGGAAAATGCTGACCCATAGACTAAGCAGAGGGAGAAAACGTTCCCACTGGGTCTAATTTCCTAAGAAGGACCATCAGGATAGTGGCTGGGGTCTGAAATTATGGTCTGAATGACCTCTAGAAAATGATCAATTCACAAAGGAACTTGCCTGTGTTTGCACCAAGCAAGTAGGGGTAGGAAGCAGTCACCCCATCAAAGACAGACAGCTCTCCCTCGTCCTTGGCCGGGTTGCAAAAGCTCAAGGAAGAGCCATTGGGGTGCGGGGACCCTGAGTTGATGCTGCAGGATAGACCTGCTCCAAGGTTGAGTGTGCGCCGGGGCAAGGACAGGGCTGTGACCCCACAGCGGACCTGAGATTCTAAAGTGGCATTTTTGGTCACACATAATCCACTTAATATTTTAGGGCATAATTTCAGTTGCTTTTAATAGGAATTAATCATCTAAACACGTATAGCTACAGTATACGTTAGGCTTTCACATTCTACTTCCCTTTTACATTGTTCTCCATTCTGAAATCAGGACTCCTGAGCAAATGTATCTTGAAACATTAGAATTGAAATATAAGAAAATTTATCTTTATTATTTTAGTTTGATCTTTATTGGTAGATAATCACTGTGAGTTTCTTTTTAGAAGCAAAGCGTAGGATGGCAAGTCATTTTTTTTTTATATAATGATGTTAGTAGCTCAGTAATACTCAACATCAGAAGACCAATATAGAACTATTTATTAACCACAATACGAAATTATTGAAGGGTGAAAGAGAAAAGCAAAGAAGTGGACTTCAAATAATTGATGAACTTGACATTATTGCTTTTCAAAAAACCTTTACAAGAACCACATTTTTATTTTAAACTCTTACATAGTCAAGTGATGATGGAGACAAATTCATAATGTTTATATAACCTCAAGGTTCCACAAGACAGGAGAAACAACCAGAAAGGAGAGAAACAAGTCAACAAAGTTTCACAATCAATTAGGAGAAAATGTTTGCAGCACTTAAGACAGATACAAGATTAATATAATTAGCATTCCCACCAAAGATCACCACTCGTGATATGCAGAAACCTCCCTCAAAGGGATCCTTCTAAAAAGTCAAGTCTGAACAGGCATTTAAAATGCTGATTGCCACAAGTATGTGCAGAAATGTTGACCTCATTAGTCGTCCCTGCATCAAGGCAGAGACACCTGTTTTTATCAATGGGCAGAAACCTCTGAAAGATTGATTGATTAGTGAACTGATAGAGAAAAACTGGAACTCGTGTATTGCAAGTGGGGGCTTGTGCTTCTTAGTCTTTATTGGATAGCTGGCCAGAAATAAGTTTTTTTCAAATTAAAAAAATTCAATTTAAATTTATCTTTTAACCAATATATCAAGTCTGTAGTACCTAGGTATGGGGTACCACATGATGTTTCAGTACATGTATACGTTGTGTTATAATTACTTAGACTTAACTTTTAATCTGTAAAATGCACATGCCATTTGACTGTGCACCTCCACTTTTAAGTATCAGTCTTAAGGAACTAATGAACTGCTATGTAAGGATATTATGTCTTGGGCTATTGTAACAGGCAAGAATAGGAAATCATGTTAAGTGCCTATCAGGAAGGACTCTTTTAATAATCCAGGCATGTTTATACAATGGACAAATACACCGTTATAAAAGAATCGGATGAAAATATATTATTATGGCAATTGTATGTAGTTGCATTTAAAAAGGAAATTGCAACAATACTGTGCCTCCTTTGGTCATTTTTTACTTAAAAATACAAAAAAAAATATGTGTGTGTGTGTGTGTGTGTGTGTGTGTGTGTGTGTGTGTGTGTGTTTGAGCATGAAGAATCTTGCAGAAAAAGTGTACATCAGACTGTTGATAGTGAACATCTGGGGGGGTTAGATGGTGATGGCTAGTTTTGTCTTGCTTTTTACATAACTGTTACAATGACTTCTTTCATGAGTATTACATATTCTACTTAAGGAGTTTCTAAAAGAGACATTTTAGATGGTGTGTTGAATATGTCTCCAGTATTATTTTCACTGTATGTGCTTTTTACAAAAAATTATAGGCCTAAAAGTAGAAACTTTTCCATATTGTCTACATTATTGCTAATTTTTAGTCAAATGAGAAAACAACAAATACTATTAAAACTATTCTTAAAGCCTCAATAATGGAAATAAAGGAAATAGATTACATTGTCCTCTGTCATATCAAGATTGGTCGAGTAGAAAAAAGTTTTTTCTTGTGATGGGATAAACCCAAATTTAGGTCCCACCCTGACACTTCCTTGCTGTATGATCTTGGGAAACTTACTGGACGTGTCAGCTTTAGCTTTTGTATATACAGAATGGATATAAAAACCACTTCCTTAGTTATTAGAGAATGTGGGAAGTCTTCACACCATTCAGAGCCACACACCTATCAGCTGTTCTTGGTGTGATTTACAGAGAAGGAAGGAGCTGGTGGTGTGATGTCACCTGAATGCTGTTTTCACATTGCATCCCTACAACATGCAAAGTGGGCTTTTCGAAGCTGTGACAGTACACTGAAGCCACACAGTTGCCTGCGACTGGGAAAAACTAACCCATTTTGTCCCATCATCCCAGATGTGGAACACCTATGAAAACTTCACTTACTTGATAGCACATGATAGGATTACATGATTACATAGTGGTGTAATATAGTAATGTTTCCGTGATAATGTGTATAAGCTCTAGGTTATGATTTCCTCTTTTAATGCATCTATATCAATTTCATTGAAGTGCTGGCAGAATTGAAAGCTTAGAACTTCATGGTTTAAGATCATACCACCTGTCTTAAGGAGCTCTTCTTGGGTGGACTAACAGGACTTTTTTTTTTTTCCTTTTTTTAAAAATTTCAACCAAAGTTTTGGTGGCAAACATGAGAGAAGACCAGGAAATGAACCTACGCCCAGTGCACACTGGGGTCAAGGATCCTAAGCTGGGAGCCTTGATATAATGCTAAGAAAGTTTGACTTTAAAACAGAAAGATGCTTCTCTTACTTGGACCATCTTTTTAAAAAATTCTCCAACTTTTCTAACTTGAAATTTAATTTTTTAAAGATGTTCATCATTTCAGAAACATAAGTTTTAGAAGGCACTTGATATTTGGGCCTGAAGCATCTTTTGGTAAGGGATTGTCATCCACAAGGTGACTTTTGGTCACACATTGCTCTATATCTGGTGACTTCCTGTTCATTATCTAGAAATCATGTTCTCTCACTCACCACATCTGAAGTGTGATACCAAATGCTTGCATTCTACTTGGGGCTATTTCAGAGATTTTTAGTTTTTTTGTTTTGTTTTGTTTGTTTTGTTGTTTTCTGCTACTAATCTAAGAACCTGCTTCTTTTAGAGAAATAACAAATATTAGATCTTATTATAAGATTGATGAATAATTTGTTTTGGTTGGTTTCTTAATTTTATCCTGAAAGATGTCACTTTGAAAATCATCTAGCTTAACAAGTAATATTTATTGAAAAGCGGATTCATAAGAGCTATTTTCATTAAGAAAGTAACTTATAAAATTTACAACCCAAAGAGATACAAGTAGTATATTGCTGTTTTCCTAAGAATTCTGATTTTTCTTAGGCAGATATTCTGTTGATGGAGCTTTTAGTACACTTCAGCCCCTTATTTGCAGCTGTTATTGTATGTATGGAGCATTTATTTCACATGTGAAGAGTGAATTGTTTGTGTGAATTCCTGTCCTAGTGGAATTTTACAGTATTTTTTAAGAGAACTGGGCCATGAAAACACAGCTTGTTTGTCATCAATAAGGCATAGAAATGGATATACTCAGACATATTGCAAATGAAGTTATGCCGTGCTATTTAAATGACCAAATGTGACATATTCAGAAACAGTTTAGTTGTGAATTTCTCTCATCACTTGATGGATCCATTGGACTGTTCAGTGAAACTTAACCCCCACTACAGATTTAAAAGCTAGTCTTCCGAGAGCCAGAATACTCACGATGACTTAACTAGAATGCAGTTCTTCCTCTGGGGACTGCCAAAGTTCCAAACCCAGAGCAGTTCTCGTGCTGAGAACGGTGTGGAACGCATGGACCTGCCCCCAAGGAGTCAGGCTCTGGGCAACACAGGCCTGGAGCCAAAGTCACCATTACAGTGACTTCATGGCAAGTTTCCCAATGTGAAAGGACGCCCGGTCAACGCAGCTATCTTCCCCTTTCTCTGGAGCCTTTAGAAATGATGCTAGATATTATCTGGAACTCACCTGGAAAAGTGTGGATTAGCAGTAGCAAAAACAATGAAAAGGTTTAATAAAACAAAATGTCCCCTTCCTAACTAGCTTCTTGCCCACAGTTCACAAACGGATTATACACAACCCATGTAATTAAATGAGTGGACCCTGTAGAGATGTGTACAAGGTTTAGTTCTTTTAGTTAGAGGGCACCTTGATATTTATGTTCCACCAAAGGCACCCACTCAGAATGTAAGCTTTCTAGCTTTTGTATTCTTTTTATAGGAAATAAATCTGTTGACGATTTTTTTTATTTAAAAAGTCTGTTAATCTCTATTGATTTCTAATTTGTTCTGGGTTCCTTAACTGAGAAATATAGTTCATCACTGACTGTTCTCTTACCTGACAGCAGCTGATAAAGCATCCATGCACAGTGTCAGGAAAGGTTAATATTTATTGATTTTTATGGCGCTACCACCAATGTAGTTTTGCCATCAAAGATGTATGACCACCAGCAATGGAGTCTGCAAAACTGAGGATGCACACCAGACTGTATTGCAAACTATGCCACACTGTAGATTTTTTTAAATGACAGGTCTTTAATTTAATACAAAAAGCTCCGAATGTGTAGCTCCCCTCAACTTGCAACTCGAATTTAATATTTTAATGTGAAAAACAAGAACAGCATTTAAAAATTAAAAATTAATCCGTGCTTTTTTTCCACTTAACTATATGCTATTGATCCGAAAAAGATGCCCAGGCAAGTGATAGCTAGAATTACAAGCATACAGGGTTTGCTTTGTAACAAAAAAAAGTGTATAATTAGCAAAGAAGGAAGAAAGCCTATGTTTAGTTGGAGTTTTAAAGAAACAGTTTGATTGTCACAGTAGAATTCAAACATATGCAAAGAAAAATCTCAGTGCCTAGAAACATGAATTCATTCTCTGGTTGGAGGTTGGAGGTTGGAGGTAAAAATTACGAGTGCACACTGCTTATCTCCACCTGTGTTTCCTGATGTAAATATAATCCTTGGTATAATCCTTGGTTTACCCATAACAGCCAGCAACAATGAGCCCTTTGTATGCATTTGCTTTCTTGAATATATTTATAAATTGCATTTCTTAGTTGACTGTTTGCAGCATCTAGTAATTAACAGGTGAAATAAGACAATTTATTGCTTCTTTTTTACCAGAGTACACTGAAACCTGTTTTCTTGCCTTTAAATTTTTAAAGTTGAAGTATGGATTAAATTAAAATACTTGTATTATAAATTTAATGAAAATTCTAACACAAAAAAAACATGTGTGTGCACACACAAGACTACGCTGGCCAGCAGAATAGATGGAAATGTTTCCTGTAAACATGTTTTGAGATCATCTTTTGTCTGCGTCCCATTTTTCAGTTACTGTTGATTCCAGCAGTATTCGGTGCTGGGTTTTGTTTTTCCCTCACACGCAGACAGCTAACCCATTTTATTGTGCTTATTTAGAGAAAAGTGTTTTGCTCCTTGAAAGGGAGGTATACTCTCACAGGTAAATTATTTTAATAATTGGCAACTAAAATGCTAAAACTGAAAAAAAAACTCTAAAAGGCTTAGAGAATATATTCAAGTAAATGAAGCATATTCCAAGAGCTCTTGACAGTATGAAATATTTTCTATAAAGATTTCCTTTTCCTTGAATTTTATTTACAATATTGTTTAAATTTTCTTCATAATTGTCAGTGTCAGATGAGTCTAGTTCTTTCTGTAGTTCTGTTTTCTTGATTTCTAATGATTCTGTCATTGATTTTATTCTTTTCTCTCTTCTTAACCAGCAAGATCTCATGCTAATAGCATAGTAATTAAGATAGTCTTTCTTCTGCACGTTCCAAGTGCTCCTCTTGTATTGTTCCTCGTGTCAGTGCCGCCTGGTTTTTGCAGTGTCACAACCTCAAGGCTGCCTCTGACTTCTTACTGCCCACCCCTAAACCTGTGGGTGACAACTAAGCGACAGGCTTCCCCAGCACCCTGCTTCCTTTCTAAAATTAAATATCGCTGCCTGCGTGGCCATGCCATGGCACCCGTGACATCCTCACCCCCAAACTAGTTATTACCTAAGTATTCCTTGATGTGCAAAGATGGTTTTATGAGATTATTAATTTATCACATACATAGACTTTGTATCTAGGAGTACGCAACAGAAAAATAATGTATTTCGTGTGCAATAAGCAATTTTTCCAAAGCAAACTAAAATGGAGAGAAAAAGAACCATTCCAAGCCATTTATTCTAATTTAGAGGATTATTTTGAATTTTGTTAGTAGCAGTATGATTGAATATGGAATTTACAAATTCCTCAAAGCAATATTTACTGTTTGAATGAGGGAGAGTGTGATTCTAATAACTGTGGCGTTTTTCCTCTGCCCCACCCCAGGACACCAAGCAAATCCTATGAAGCACACTTTGTGCATGTCTGATTTGAGTTTTATTCATTGAAGTCACCCTTTTAAAAGATGTACTTAATTTGGGGAATTTTAGGGAAATGTGAAGCACCAGAAACTATTTTAATAGAATTCATTTTAAATTATTGATTTATTTACTTTGTGTAAATTTTAATTTAAAATTTAAATAAAACATATCCTAAAAACTATAATTAAAAACCTAGTGCATATTTTATAACAATTCAGATGCTTCTTGTTTTCTTTTCTGAAAACAAAACTGATTATGGTTTTAATGATTTGGTTTGCATTAGAAAGTATAAGAAACTATTCATAGTGTAACCGATAGGAAAAAGCTTTTTAAAAATTAAAAATAACAATAACAGCAAAATATTCTGGGAAATAGCGATTAAAATGTGACAATTTGTAAGCTTTGTCTCTGAAAAACTAGTCCATATTGCTGTCTTTGATAGTAAGACTTTTTAAGTACATTTTAGTGAATTATTTTTAGATGAGTTTAAAATTAAATATGACATGATGGGCTTTTGGTTTAATACTATTATTGTTGTAAAAATGAGACTTTGTATCAAGAAAGGTTTTTGTTTTAGTACTTGAAGGGAGGGCCACAATCTCAGCGCTTTATGTTGTCCATCTGATGAGGAGAAAAAGCCCGTCGTCGTGGAGAACCCCGCTGGTGAACCCCGCTGGTGCACCCCGCTGGTGAACCCCCCTGGTGAACCCCGCTGGTGAACCCCGCTGGTGCCTCGTCTTGCCCCACTGTGCCCCACACCAGGCCACGCCAAACACACTGAGTTCACCAAAGCATTTTCTTGTTTTTCTTCTGTACGTCTTCATGTAATCTTGAAAATGGGACAAAAACAGTTTTATGGGGTTTTTTAGATGAGATTTTTCTTCTGAGTTTCCCCCAGTGAATCGTGTTACCTAAGTTTAGCTAAAATTGTTACTCATTTTGTATGACCTGGGAGAATTAAGAAGATTGTTGAAGGAGGCCCACTTCGTGATGTTTCCCAGGCCAGCTTTAGCTGAGCTATTTCTGAATTGCAACTCGTTTGGGAATTCCAGAGCAACATTTTTGGTAGTGATGAATTTGCCAAGGTGCATAAAGAATTCTTGGGGCATGGTTGTGAAATAGCATCATTTAAGTTAAAAAATAAACTGGCGAAATTTTTCAGAGTTGAAAGTAATGGAAGCTCATATTGGAGTGCAGCAGCAGAATGCACATTCAGACACATGGGGTGCCTCCCTGCAGGAGAGACGGGAAACAGCAGCTTCTCTCTCTAGGGGGAGCAGGTGCCAGTGCTGCCCTAGGCAGCAGGGCCGGGGCAGTCAGCCCAGCTCCAGGGTGCGAGGATGCCCGGCCAGGACAGGTAGGAGGCTCCATGTCCAGGGACCAGCCATCCTCATCAGTGGAAATGAAGCCTTGTTCAGGGCACGGCCCTTCTTCAAAGAGTGGGCTCCTTCCTGGCCTTTGTCTCTACTCCCTCTCCTTTCTTTTCCCAGTTTTTCTTATGACCTCACAACTCCCTCTCTTTTTTATTGCCTTTTACACAAGAACACAGAAAAGTGCTGTAAATTCACACCCACAAAACCAAGGGTCAAAGAGAAAATGACTTCAGGGGTAAAATAATTAAGTGCAGAGCTAACAACAGAACCCAGCACACTTCTCTCCTCGTCTGCAGTGGACTGTGAGCCCTGTCAGAAGTGTGAATTGCCGATCACCTTTTTTAGAGAAGGCATTCCTTTCTGTCTTAAAGACGGTGCTGTATTCCTTTTCTGTCGGCGTCTCCTTCCAGCTTAGGTTGCTGTGCCTATGTAGAGCGAGAACGCTTCTCGGAATCCTTTGTCCACTCATTTCTTTCATGGGAGTGTTTTCTCAGCGGCTCCTCTTTTCTTGGTATATGCCATGGGGATGTTACATCTTACCTTTGTCTCCGCAACCTGCTGCTCTTTAATACGTCCACCTACGTGGAGTCCTCATTCCTCAGACTATGCAGTTTATTTATAAAACAACGCGTTCCTGAGGCTGGTTTTCAGCTGACTTTTCTCCTGTCCTCTCCTCTCCTACACAAAGCTTCATGTCCAGAGACATCACGTTGGAAGATTCAGTTCTGCCAAAGTTATTCATCTGCTGCTGACTTGCAATATAGCAAATGTTCCTAACAATTCCTAACAATACCCAATTCCTAACAATACCCAATTAATTTATCATTTTAACTAGCATGTCATTCTGAAATATTTTATTTGTATTTTTGAAAATTGTATTTCCTAAGAAAATAATTCACCCTCATCCATATATTATCAACCCTAAAGAAGGTTCAAGTTTACCTTTCTGGCAAGAGGGAAGACAAATGGTAGGGGGTTAAAATAAACATATCAATACCTATAAATCCGTAAGTGTTTTCAACTTGAGAGGGCCAGTGCAACTGCAATAACTAGTTGCAAATCAGAAAACTACTGAATAGCTGGCCTAGCCTAGAAATCAGATTCAGATCACTCATAATTAAAGTAAGAAATACTATATAGTTTTTAAGGTATTTTATGTAAAAGTTTCATGGACAAAGCATGGACAAAGAAAGCACAGTCAAAAGCTCAGAAATCAAACCATCAAGGCAAACCAAGTGAGCCCACAATAGTCACTGTGTTAGGTTTTTAGGACAGATGGAAAAGAGACAAAAGAAAACTGCAAGTCAAATTATGTGGTTAATAAACAGGTAAGCAATTCTGAAATAGTACAGAAGAAACCATTTATGATACTTTCAGTAGATGTAATTCTGGCAGGCACACACACATTTGGAATCATCTACTTAATATGAACCAGTGCGTACTTTTAAACAGCGAGGGTGTGTTGGTAAATGAAAACCTCATTGGAAATGAATTCTTAAAGAGCCCATTGGCAGAGAAGCTGGTGGATCTGGAATCCACTCCTGCTGTTCACTGTCGGGTTACAGGGAACCTGTTACTCCCTTTGTGCTTAAATTACCCCGGATGTAAAATAAAAGGACTAAGTGTTACTAGATGAGCTTGCTAGTTCTTTGCTATAGTATACCATAATTCTGAGAAATTACAGGTAATACTAGATCACAGCCCTAGACTCCCCCTAACCTCTCTCATGGTTAAGAAGTCCTGCTGTCCACAAGTAAAGAACAAAACCTGAGCCCTTAAATGGCATCTTTCTACAAGGGACAATGAATGCTTCCATGAATGCGCAGTGACATTCCATGGCATCCGAGGCATCTGTCAGTATCTCCTGAAATAGGAGGGTGAACACGAGGGCATTCGCTCCAGGAACACAACCCGTGGGGAGGGGGGCCAATATGAAATCTGCGTGACACGACCTCATCCCCTGGAAGTCAATTCACAGAATTCAGTTCCTGTAGCCCAAACAAAACAACAAACACAATAGAATTTTTTAGCTACCCACTGGTAACAGTTAGGCATCCTGGTGGCAGTAGAATCGTGCTTGCTGCTACACATGATGTGGGGTTAGAAGCTCCGCCTGACCTTGAGCCACTGGCCACAGTCAGCTGGACGCTCAGCGACACAGAGACGAGACTGAGGAAAAGGTCCCTGTGTCCCCTTCAGGACACTGTGGTACCCATGCAGTGTCCTGGATTCTGTTCTTGTGGGTGCACAGCTCGTGTCTTCCCTCCTGTCTCCTACTGCTAACCTGAAGGTGTTTCTGTATGCGGCTGCCAGGGAACAATTCAGCTGTAATCTCCTTCATTCTCCCTACCACGCTTCTTGTTTCCAAGGTGGGAAAATCAGTGTGGTCTCAATCTTCAGTGATTCGTGTCCCTTATTTTCATCATTTCTGCTGCTCACACGAAGATGGGTGCCATCTTGAAAAATAGATTAGACCTCATTCAAAAATCTCACATTCCAGGTATAAAAATGTGTGCCATAGAGCTGTGGTAGAAAACGATTTGGTGCTGAATTTCTCTTGACCAGGAAGGAGCAGGTTTTGAGTCCTTTGTAAGACTGTTCTAGAGATCCTGTCTGCTGTTCTGCTGTAGTCTTCATCCAAATCATTATGATAACACTGGCACTTTTTTTTTTTTCTATGAGAGCTTCTTTGGGGCATTAAACACCTCTCTCTTTCTCTCTTTTGCTGTGTGGCAAGAAGCTTTGGAATTAGATCTCTGGAAACCCAGGTCGGCCTCCCATTTTCTTGCTAATGGGAATACTCTGAACACATACTTCATGCTCTCTCACCTGACTCTCCAGGGTTTTCATAGTTTTAACAGGATATGGTTTTTAATGAGGCTTCTAGAAGCTTTAGAAACTTCTTTAATGATTTTGTTTTGACCTTTTTCTACAGCCTTTACTGGGACTGAATTGATTGTCTGTACTGAAAATTTGCTACTGCGGTTCTGATTTTAATATTTCCACATGCAGCTTTTTCCCCTTTCCTTGATTCTGGAATGGGTACACATTAAAAATTATAATGGGGAATAATAATCTTAATTTCCTTCATGTAATAGCAGGGCAGCACACTGGAGTCCAAGTAACCTCTCGTTAAGACTACAGCAACTGAGACTCCCAAACCTCTCTAAGCGTTCAAATGTGCCCAGCTCTAGTTTTTTCTGTATGTACACATTTTAAATAGAGCTATGCAGGAAGTATTCACTGCACCAATTACTTGTAAACAGTGGAAATCCCCACCAGCAGTGCCGGGGAGGAGGAGTCGCTCAGCTCCTGGGTGTGGGCCAGCCCTGCCCTGCGCTGCCCTCCCTCCGTGGCCTCTCTGCTCTTGGCTCTCCACTTCTCAAGCGCTGGTCGGCATCGCTCAGGGATGCTGTAGGAAGCCCACAAACCACAGAACACACAGGGCGGTGTCCCAGGCAGCACAGGTTCACAGGAGCTGTCTGCCGATGCTTTGACTTTGTATCCGTCGGAGGCCTGCATGTCAGTGTCCTGATATTTCTTTCTGGATCATCATCATAGTTTCCCTTTAATTGTTTAAAACCCAGAAAAACCTCAAAACATGACATCTCATGTTAGTAAATAGCCTCCTTTTTTTCATTTCCTTTATTATCGAGCTTCTTATTTGCAAGTTTATTTCCGCTTCATTATTAGCTACTTTTATATGGAGGATTGCATCTACATTGTTAAAGTTGATTCATTTTCTTAGTATATTTTGTTTAAAGTTACCGATTTTCAGGAATAAGCTCACTTCCTAAATAAAATGTAAAAGAATTTCTGGGTACATAATTTTGGGTATTTTTAGTAGAAATACTAAGAATAATTGAGGCAGTTGTACAGAATGGGATCAAAAGCAAAAACAACACAATAATGCTGGGAAACGTCTCATGATATTTAATAGAGCTATGAAAAATCTTAAGGAAGAAGTTAAAAAATACAAATAGAGATCCCTGGCACAGCTCTGTGAGGTACTGCTAGAATAGTCACAGGGCGTGGGTGTTGTAAGTTTTCCCCAGCTCTCCCCTGTTCAAAAGTGGCTTCCCATCCCTTATTTCTAAGAAGAAAGCAACAACTAAGCACCGCAAGCCTGGGAAGCAATGGAGAAGGGACAAAGGGACGACCCACTCATTACAAGGAAAAGGACTGGACACTGGGCAGTGAGTCTCCCCAGTCCGCACTCTGGGCAGCCCACACGTCCCACAGGGCAGGTGGGCGAGCCAGGCCTGTGCTCTGCGCCCCGCAACGCTTGTGATGCTTGCCCCTCGGCCTCCCACAGCCCCAGGCACCACCCTGATCAGAACTGGCCTGAAGTTACACGCCCGTTGATTTGCCAAGTGTGTTTGGAGTGCTCTCTGGACAGCAGCCACTGTTGTGGACTCCAGAGAGGGGGAGTGGCCCTCAGGAGGACTGCAGGTAATGAGCAGATGAGCTAATGGGTGTGCGTTGTGAAGCGGTGCCTGCAGGAGAGACGAGAGACACAAACCCGAGAATGGGATGCTGTGGGGCCTGGCGGGGCTGGAACCGTGGTGCAGCAAGATTGGGACAACCTAAGAAAATGACTAAAACACAGCAAACCGTTTCCTGAGGTATAACATATGATACACTTTATATATTTAAAGTGTGCACTGTGGTATGTTTTGACTTAATTCTAAATCCCTGGCACCATCACCATAATCAGATACTAAACATGTTCCATCATCCCCCAAAGTTGTGAGGAAATGACTTGTTTTTGGTGTTTTGTTTTTTTCTTGTTTGTTTGTTTTGTTTGGTGGAGGTACAGGGACATTCTACCTCTGAGGTATACTGCACAACCATATTTTATTTTATTTATTTATTTTTGAATCAGGGTCTCACTAAGTTGCCAATGCTGGTCTCAAACCTACTTTCCTCCCATCTCAGCCTCCAGAGCCATGAGGATATGTTACAAAGAGCTTTGCAGATGTAGAACAGCAGACAGAACCACGGAGGAAGACCGGGCCTGGCAAGTTGAGGGCTCCCAGCGGCGTGGGCAGGAGGTTGGGATTAGAGTGAGTGTAGCGAGGCTGACCAAGGAGGGCCGTGGAGGCGGGAGATGGAGAAGGAGCAGAGGTTTTCAACACCTTGAGGACGGTGAGCAGGAGTGGAGCCTGTACGGTTTGTTCTCTGAGACCGCCACCCTGGCTGATGTGTTCAGAAAGTGCTGCGTGCCATCTTGGTGAGCGCCTGGATTGGGCGCGTAGAGGCAGTGAGGCAAGGTGACGGTGGCATGTCGCAGTCGGAGCTGGGACTCTCCTAGGCCCCCCAGCCCCTCCGCCCACGATCCCGCCTGTCTCACCTGCTGCTCTAGGCATGGGGCGGAGGGAGCGTCACCTGAGCTCTGTGTGCAGGCGCCGCTGGCTCTGCTCGGTAGCGCGCTGCAGTGTCGAGGTCCGCAGCCGGGCTTGCCGCCTCACGTCCCAGGGGCCCTGATCCAAGAGTTCCCCGTAGGCTGAGCCACAGTGTTCCTCCTCTCACTCCCTCCTCCTAGCTCTTTTCTCAAAAGCTCCATATCAGAAGTCTGTCTGCTTTTTTCAAATGTCCAGCAGTTTCAGTTAACCTGGAAAAATCACTGCTTTCCACAAATATAAACATAACAGCAAAAAAATGCACCCTCAGCATCGAGTTTAAGGAGTGTGGGTGTCCCTTGTCATTCAGATCCAGTGGCCACAGGTGTGTCCCATCCCATCCATGCCAGCATCCCTGCTTCCTCCTCTGGCATCCTCCAGCCGGTGCTTACCGCTCTTAAGCGGGGACCAGCCAAACCCAACCAGAACGCCTGTGTGCTCACAGCAGAGACCAGCTCCTAGCCGTCCTCTCTCCTGAGCGATGACAAGGTCTTGGCAGCTCTGTTATATTGCTTTATGTGGAGCTTCCTAAGCTAAAATCTCTCTACCCTTCTCCTTAAAACTGTATTCATTTTATCTTTTTAGAAGAAAACAGAGGACCGCAGTTGCCTCTACCCGATGGCATTGCTTTGCCGTTCCTCCGTCCTAACGTACACTCATGGCGTCACTGTGCTCATGCTCGAATGTCCTTGTGCACGGTGGGACCAGCCGCAGCTGATGCAGAGGCAGAGGCGCCCGCGCACACCTAGTGGGCCGAGGTGAGGGAGGCGAGAGGTGAATTTAGTCCAGTTGGTTTCGTGGATTTCGAGCCTGGTCAGAAGCAGGAAGGAGTGTTTTCTGGGTGGAGGAAGAGTGAGTGGCACAGGATGGACACACTTTCTCTGTCTGGTGATCTAGGCAAGGCAGCCTGCAGGGGGGACGCTCTCTCCCTGGCTGGTGATCCAGGCAAGGCAGCCTGCAGGGGGGACGCTCTCTCCCTCCTGGCTGGTGATCCAGGCAAGGCAGCCTGCAGGGGGGACGCTCTCTCCCTCCTGGCTGGTGATCCAGGCAAGGCAGCCTGCAGGGGGGACGCTCTCTCCCTCCTGGCTGGTGATCCAGGCAAGGCAGCCTGCAGGGTGGACGCTCTCTCCCTCCTGGCTGGTGATCCAGGCAAGGCAGCCTGCAGGGTGGACGCTCTCTCCCTCCTGGCTGGTGATCCAGGCAAGGCAGCCTGCGGGGCCGCCGCCTCCGGGTTCTCTGCTCCCTGTGTTGCAGTTCTCGAAATGTCTTTGTCAGTAGCCAAGGGTGACCTCACAAAGTCAAGTCATTAAGTTTTGTGAGAGAATTACATAAATCCAAGTGTTTCTCTTTTAAATTGAGACTTGTTATTGTCGGACTGGAATAATCGCATCAACAGTCAATGCGTTTTCTCGTAGGAAAGTTCCTTGGGAAGCCACGTCAGAGTGTTGCGCTGTTGAGTTTAAAGCCAGGACAGAGCAACACAGTTGAATTGAAGGAGAGGTCCGCAGCGGTACTAGCCTGAGGCCAGAGCCTGCCTTTAGCCAGCTCCGTGGCCCTGGGACGGTGCGGTGACCGTCCAGCTCTGCATGGTTCTACGGTGTGAGTGCCAGGTGGTCGTCCCTCATTGCAGTCGCGAGGCCTGGCTCTTGCTCCAGCGTGCCTCAGTGGTTTCTCCAGGTCTCCGCCGCACTGGTTTTACTTGGGCCCGCGTATCCAGGCCGTGCTGAATGAATTCCATCAACTTGGGGCTTTCTGGAGTGACTCACTGTCTTCTCTCACTTCTTCCTAACAGAGCATTCTCGACGAAGGATTGAGTTTTGACATTGTTCTGAGTAATAAACAGGAGAGGGTTACAGTCTGTTATTCTTAATAGATTAGGAACTTGAAAATGTCAGTTTGTGTAAACATAAAGATATTTATGTAGTAAGTATCTAATTAGTGGATTCCCGGGATGTCTGCTGACAGTTCTTCTTTTACCCACAGGATAATTTGATGATGGGTGCTGTTACATAAGGGGGAAGGACAGGCCTGGGTGGCAGCCTTGTCGCCAGGGGCGGCATTCTGAGCTCTCAACCTGGCCTCTCTTTTCCATGGGAAACATATGGTAGTCCGAATCTTCAATGCCTGGCGAGGTGCGATTCGAAAGCTTTAGCTCTGGCAGATCCTGCATGCTTACTTGTGATACGAGTTCTTTGAGGGGAAAATGGCTCTTCACTGTCTTTCTATGAGGAGCCTCAAATGCCCTTATCAAACACTGTCTGCTTTTTGAACCTTCCGTGAACCTCCCAAATAATACTGTCAGCATCCCCCTTGCTTTTTTTATTTACTTAATTATTTGTTGTGGTTGAACCCAGGACTTTTTAACCTCCGAGCTGCATGCCCAGCCCTTCTTATTTTTATTTTGAGACAAGGTCTCCCTAAGTTACCCAGGCTGGCCTCAAACTTATAATCCTCCTGCCCTAGCCTCCTGGGATTACAGATGTGCGCCGCCGCCGCTCCTGGCAGCGTCTCTCTTGTTCCAGAGAACCATGCTGCATGTCTCACTTCCGTTGTAAAACGGCGCATACATATCTGTCTCAACTCAGTAGACCATAGACTTCCTTGAATACTTATT
This sequence comes from Graphiurus murinus, assembly GCA_004027655.1. NCBI lineage: Eukaryota > Metazoa > Chordata > Mammalia > Rodentia > Gliridae > Graphiurus > Graphiurus murinus. The sequence continues at coordinate 109,289 of PVLC010000153.1, forward strand.
CATTCGTCCTTCCAAGTGTTTGCCAGGTCCTCGTTGTGTTAGAGAGGCTCGTGTGAGTGCTTGGGGTGCAGCGGTGGGGAGACCAGCACATCACTGTCGTTGTCATTTATCCGCGGGTATGCCTGTGGGTTGGGAACGTTAGACGGAGCAAGCACATAAGCAAGCCCGCTGCTTGAAGACAGCGTTTCGAAGGCCGGAGACCAGGTGCGGGCGCAGAGTCCAGAGAGGGTTCTCTGAATTGACTCATCTCAGAGGGCCTCTGCTGGGCCACTTCTGAACAGGAGGCAGCACTGCAGGGACCAGGGGCAGAGCTTTCTGGGCTGAGGGATAAGCAAAAGGCAGGGCTGGCCTCTCTCATTTGCCTGTGCATCCCTGATGCGTAGCTAGCAGCGTTGTAGAAACATTGCATGAAGGAACTGAGCCAATAGGATAATCGCTAGCAGGAAGGCATCTAGTTTTTGTGGCACGTGATGGTGGAACCTGAAGTCACACACTCTAGCTGAGGTGTGAGTGAAAAAGAGTAACGCGCTGTGTGATTTCAGGGAGGAAGCCGCCCCATTTGCACGGTGAGCCTCTTTCAGTAACTGCGGGTTGACAGCTGGCACAGGCGACAGTGAGGAGACTTTCTCATTGCTAAATATCTGTAACCTGTGCATCAGGAACAGTTCCTACCATTGGTAGGAAGCGACATGCAAGCTTTCTCTTGAGACCTCCTAACTCACAGAAGATTCCTCTTGCTCTTTTTGCTGGCTCGTCAGCTCCAGGGACTAAACCCTTTCCCCCACATACACTCAACTGAAAATGCTTCCGCCACAGTCTCAAACAATGCATAACACCATGACCTTTAGCATGCTCTCTGTTTAAACATCTACCAGATACACGCGTAGGTTCCATGGCAGCAGCCCTGCCCTTGTCTCCAGCACTGAATCCCAGTGGCGAGCCGCGTCCTGGGCACACTTTCGCTGGTCTGTAGATGGCTCCTGTGGGGTTGGCTGAATACAGGCCTGGAGAGAACCAAGCCCTCCTCCACTCATCAGCCCTCGGCCCATCTCCGATCACGAGCCCCAGAGCCCTTGGACCACTGCCGTGCGCCCCTCCCGAGTGCCTCCCTTCTGGGCCGGGCATCTGCACATCCTGATCTCCTCCCTCCCTCACCATTGGGAAGCGCAGCCTCCATAATCCCCAGGCCAGGACTAGGGCTCCTCTCAGCTCCCGGGATGCCTGTAGTTACCCCATTTCGGCACTTATAACACCATATTAAAGTTGCCTGCTTAGCTGTTCATCCTATCCTTCAATGGCCAGCTGCTTGGTTGAGGGGTTTGTTGAATGAATTGACAAATTAATGAATGAACACTACTGGTCCTTATGTTCCTGCCTAAAGATCTTTGTCCACCATTTGCCTGAACGCCTGCCTTTCTTTCTTTTATGGGACAGGACGCCCTGCCCTGACCGTGAGCACGGCCCCCGGCTCTCAGATGCCGTCCTGCAGCCAGAGCACCCAGCTCCCCAGCTTCTCTCTGTTTCCCTTGTAAAATGCAACCACCCCTTCCTTCACTTTTCTCTCAGCTTCATAGATTAGCATTTATTCCTTTCCCCCTCAGTAGAACTTTGCCAGGCCCTACAGCCAACCAACCATTGGGTATGCATTGCCTTTGAATATCCATTCTTCATGCAATAAAACCTGAAATAGGTGGTGGTTCTGTTTACAAAATTGTCATCACTTTCTAGCATTTTTAGAATACTGCTATGCAAAACCCAAACAGTCCACTCCACTCCATACCTAATTTTTCACATTCTTCATAATACAGGTTAAAGTAAAAGCCAGCACAGTAGTTTTCTGTGTGCTAATCAATTTGTAATTTTGGAAATAGTTACTTTCCCAATTGAAGCGTACCTTTACAACTATACTCACTTGGTAGGATCTCTGGACCTGCCTGATAACATTTTCAGACCATTCATCATGTTAGTAGTTCTTATAACTTGTTCTTGGTCAAACCGTGATAAAATCATTAGGAACCACTCAGATTTTTTTATGTATTGGTCAAACATTCAAAAGGACTCTGTTTTCTGTAGTATAGTGGACCCCATTTTATAGAAAAATCCCATTTATATAACAATCTTAAAATGTGTGCAAAGGAAATGTTAACTGGTAGAATTATCTACATTTAAATTATTTTATATTCATTTCTATATCCAGCTTTAAAACAAGTTGTATTATTATAGAGCAATGTTTATGTTACTTAATAGTTAATGTTCTCAGGTGGCCTATATTTTAATGGCTTTAGAATAGCTACATTTTGCCACACTTTGCAGATTATTCACTGGAGAAATTAAAATATGTAGAAAAAGAAAAGCAATATTGCAAACATTTGCTCAAGATGCAGGATTCTGCACCAGTAAAAAATAATTGAAAGGTCCATTTCCTAGTTGAATTTGGATTGCTCCTCAAAAAGAGAAGCCACCATGTTAGGGCAGAACGAGCTGGCCTTGTGTGCACACAAACATTTGTGGCGCCCTCTTGGGGGCAGGGACATCTTTCTCGCCAAGTTCCAACTTCCTCCCTCAAGCCTCTGTTGAGGGCACCTACCCTGTGAAACACTTGGACCAGCATTAAGTATAGGAACAGGCGGTAGAGCAACTGTAGGGCAGACTTTCCTGTCGAGCCCCCGTTGCAGTGTACACGGATCCCCATCCAGGATGGGTAGGGTACAAGAATCTAGTGCCTGGCCGTGAGACTAAGCCCAGTCCTTGTGAAGGGCCAAGCCGGAGAGGGGAGTGGTGGGGCACACCCATCTCTCTCCACCCTACCTTTTATCTTCTCTTAGCTACATCCGTTTTATACCCTACTAGCTTCCTAATATGCTTTGAATGGTTTCCAGTAAAAAACACCAATAAAGTGAATGAAGAAAAAGTTTGATAAAGTCGGGAATGCTTTTTTGTTTGCAACTTTGGAAATTCTTCTGCAGATAATAGAATCAAATGTAGTCCATCTTGCTTTGCCAAGTGAGAAAATTTTGTAAATGACCCATTGGAAATGTTTGGCTCAAAAATCTATTTTCTGTTTTCTTAGTTCTTCTGAACCAATATCTCATAACCAGACCTGTGAATTACTTTTCTTTTTATTTTTCTGCTTTTTTTCATTTCCTGATATTAAGTATTTCATTGTTGGTTTCCATTACATATATTTCATTTAGTTTGCATTCTTCAAACAAGTGCTAAAGGTTAATTATTTTCTTGTTTTTGTTTTTTTTTTTTTTTTTTTTTTTTTTTTTTTTTTTTTTTTTTTTTTTTTTTTTTTTTTTTTTTTTTTTTTTTTTTTTTTTTTTTTTTTTTTTTTTTTTTTTTTTTTTTTGGTTAGGACTCTTACCATAGTTTCTCAGTGCTATGCATAGACTCCTAATAACTAACCACCTTGGGAGGGTGGCTTATCTGCCAAAACCCAAGACCTGCCTACAGAACAAATGAGAGTGGCTCCATCGAGGTTCTGAGATCCGTTTCCTCCTGTTCCATATGTCCTTATAGCTTTAGAGAACGTCTTCATTGGTGTCTGCATGTATTATATGTAGTCCTATTTTTTTTTTTAAAGAAAGTGTGGCTGTTTTAATCACTACTGAAACATAAATCCTCCTTTAAAAATCTCTCTTCTGTTTTCAAAATTGAGTAAAGGGCACTAAAAATCTAAATGTTATGCTTCAAGTTGTCAGAGGCCGTATTAGCATCGTTATTATTAGCTGCCTGGTTTCCATGATCTATTTTAGTTTTAGTTTTAACACTTAAATTTGCCTTTCCTCTCTACCATGAACTCCAGTGCAGAGCTGTGGATGTTTTTCCTTCCCGTCTTGCCTCTTTAGTCCCCACAATCAGCTTCCTCACTTCCTATTTCCATAAAGAGCATCTCCCAGGCAGGTCAAGAAAGCCATTCCAAGACTCACCTCTGTGATCTGTGAGCAGGTTCATCAAACGCACTCTCCTGCGTGCAACTCCACCCGCAGGTCAGCCAGTGTAGAAGCAGAACTGTGTTAGAAGCGAGAGCCATCTTGCTCGTTTTGCTCTGGGGGTTATACTAAGTAACAAAGAGATTTGCACACTCCTTCTCAGAGTGGACAGTAACAGGACTTGAACTCGACTTTCCTATATCCTTAATCTGGTGCTACTGCAGACCCTTCTCTGAGCTCCAGCTTAGTACTCTCTTGCCTGAAATTTATAATCTGTCCAAATATTCTACTACTACATTTGTTTGTTTAATATGGTTTTGATTTGCTTGGTCCTACAACTGATTGCCCTCAAGTCATCTAGGAGTGGAAGTTGAGGACATCATGGTCCCGTGCGGCCCCCACATGACTTAGGCATCACATGCTGGTCCTAAAGGCTGGGGTGGCTGTTTCTCAGTGTGTCTCTTAGTAGAGTTTTTATGGTGGCTGCTTTAGGTATTTCTATGTGTCTACATGATCAGTCAGGCTACCAATGTCACATTCACCAGTTTGAGCAAGGTGTAGAAACCTCTCTTCTATTTGGTTCCTTTACCCTCCTAACTTTTAGATTCCCTTGTCTTAAATACAGTTCTTGTTTTGGCCATCAAAGCTCATGAAGAGGAGGCCAGTAACAGCCATATTTCTGTTCCTTCTGTGGTTCCTTTTCCTTCCCAACGACCCAATATGTTTGTTTTACCACTGCCTTTCTGTTTTGAGAACTTTTTTTTTTTCCCTGCGGTACTGGGATTGAACCCAGGGGCATTCTACCTCTGAGCTATACCACAAGTTCTATTTTTTATTCTTTATTTTGAAGCAGGGTCTCACTAAGTTGCGGAGTGCCTCACTAGGTAGCTGAGGCTGGCCGCGAACCCGGATCCTCTGGTCTCAGCCTCCCAAATGCTGGGATTACAAGCATGCGCCACCATGTCCAGCTTTTTAAGAATTTTCTTTAACAAAAATTTTAGAGTGAGTCTGCTAGCAATAACCTCTTTATATAGGAACATTTTTAGTTCCTCCTCCTTCCTGAAAGATGGTTTCTCCAGAGGTGGAAGCCATGGTTGAAAGCTTCTTGCAGCAGTTGATAAACATCCTGCCTCTTCTTCTGGCCCTCAGGGTTTCAGGCGAGAAATCTGCTTTCTTTTGAATTGGTGTTCCCAGGTAGGCAATATGTCATTTCTTTCTGGCTGATTTTAATTTTTTTCTTTGTCTTTAATTTTCCAAAGTGTAATTATTCTGTCTTCAGATGGATTCCTTGTAGTGTTCCTATTTCAGGTTCACTCAGCATCTTCATCTGTAGGGATCTGTCTTTTACCAAATTGGGGGAGTTTCCACCTTTATTTCTTTAGATACTTTCCCAGTCCTTCTGTCTTTCTTCTTTTATTCTTCTACTCCAGTGATGTGACAGGTAAGTCTTTTGTTATTGCCCCGTTGATCCCCCAGGCTCTCTTCATTTCTTTTTCCCAGCATACTTTTTCTTTGTCATCCAATTGGGGGTTCTTTCATTCTTTACCCAAGTTCCCTGATGATATCTTCTGTCATTGCTATACTACTACTCAGCCCAGTCAGCGAGTTTTAAAATTTCTTGTTGTATTTTTTAATTCTATAATTTCCATTTGCTTCTTTTTTGTAACCTCTGTTTCTTTGATTAGAGTTATTGGTTTTTCATTTTTTCAGGAGAATTTTATGGTGGAAGCATTTTTATAACACCTGCTTTAAACTCCTTATGAAATTATCCCAGCAGCTGATTCGCCTTGGTGGTGACATCAGACAGCTGTCTTTTTCATTCGCATTGTGATTTTCTCCCTTTTGGTGTGATAGTGATTTCAGGTCATATAGAGAACATTTTTTCTATTCTGTTAGGAGACTCTGGCTCATATTTAGATTTTTTTTTTATTTTAATGAGCAGTTACCTTGTTTAGATTCAGCTTGGGCTCCAGTGGTGGCTTAACTGGTTATCCTTCTTCAGGGTTATTTCAGTTTGCTTGGCGTACCTGAGGTTGCTGGAGTGCCCATGAGTTTGCTGACTCCCTGAGGGGGAGAACTAGTTTGCCTAGACAGGCCACCTGCTGGCTGCTGCTGGGAGGGGGCGAGGTGGGGTCCCCACCTGTGCACAGGGCCACCTCAGTGTCTCGGGGAAGGGGAGACAGTCTTGAGCCCACGGGGCTGGAGAGGCCTCCCAGACCAGGCTTCTTGATGTGACCATGTCTTCCCGCCATGCTGGGACCTTGAGAGGAAGAGAGCACTGCTGATTTCCTATCAGATGCTTTTTCTCTAGGTTCTGATTAGATGTCACCAACCCATTTGGGTGGGAAACCATGCTTTCCTAGATGTCCTCCTTTGACTCTTCTTGCCTTCTTTCACTCACGTCTCCTCCTTTCCCCCTTCCCAGCCCCCTTCTCCCCTCTGCTCTCCTCTCACTCTGCTGCCTTGCGCTTCTCTGATTTCTGTTGTTGGGACCAACTTGTCCACAGTCACCATGTCCAGAATGCGTGGGAGAACAGGAGGCGTAGGTCCAGGGCACAGTGGAGAGTTGCTCCTGACTCCTCCTCTGCCCCTCCCTACTTCTGCCTTTTCTTCTCCTGTGTTTACTCTCCCCTGGCTGGCAGCGCCCATCCGTTGAAGCTGGAGACTTGGCTGTGTCCTTCCATCCTTCATTTCTTTCATCAGCCCCTTCCCCAGCCCTGGCTGGTCTGCGCAGAGCTCCTCACAGCTTCTCGTTGTGCTGCAGTCTAGGCTCATGCCCTGGTCTCAGTGTGGTTCACAGGCTACAGCCCCTTCGCCTGACATATCCACATATACAGTTAATGAGTTCTCTGCCCTTTCTTTTTATGTAATATCATTTCTACCTTAGTGACTTTATTTACATGAATGCCTACTTTATTTGATAAACAGTAGAACCAATCCTGCTTTTAAAAATATATATATATGGCATACCTTATCTTTTGACTGTGAATCTATGAATATCATTATATTTGAAATGAGCTTCTTGTATACAGTATATAACTGGGCCATAACCTCTTTGCCTTTTAGTTGGTATAATCAATTGCTTACACTTAATGCAATGACTGATAGGTTATAGCTTAAGTGTACCACTTTATATTTTTGGTTTCTGTTTGTTCTTTTTTTCTTCTCTCAGTTTTATTTTTCCTGCCTTCCAGTGATTTATCTGAAAATATTTTTTAAAATTCAGTTTTGATTTTTGAGTATATTACTTCAGAGCACTTTTTTAGTGACTATTCTAGTTATCACATTATATATACATAATTTGTCATGGTCTATTGCAGTCACTATTCTACTAGTTTGAGTAAATTATTGAAATTACTTCCATTTACAGCTGGGAGCAGTGGCACACACCTGTAATCCCAGTACTTGGAAGGTTGAGACAGGATGATTGTAGGTTTAAGGCCAGCCTCAGGAACTTAGTGAGACCCTGCATCAAAATAAAAAAGAAAGAGGGGTAGGATTGTAGCTCAGAGGTAGAATGCCCTGGGGTTTAATCCCTAGTACAAAAGAGAAAGAAAGAGAAGGGAAGGGAAGATCTGTTTACTGACTTTTACCATCCCTCATTTGTGGTATAACTACATGCACTGAGAACTACCTTAGACAGTGGTATCATTTCTGCTTCAGTTATCAAACATAATTTGGAGAACTCAAGAGCAGACCATGTGTAGCAGCCTTAGGTAACCAGCAGCCAGTCTCCTGGGTTCTTACTGAAGTCCGCCAGCATCGGCGGCTGGTGCCAGGCCCACATGCAGCTCCAGCAAAGCATCCCTGTAGAGGCAACTGGGACAGGTGTCGGTGAGGGGGTATCCTTCTGCACAGCTCTGGGTTTATAGTATTTACTAGATACTGCTGACATGATAAAAGTAATAGTAGTAAGTTAACAAATCTGATATGTGTGATTGCTAGGGCTACCCTAATACAGTTCTACAAGCTGAGGGGCTTAAGCTACAGAAATTTATTGTCTCACAGTTCTCGAGGCCAGAGGTCTGAGATCAAGGTGTCAGTCAGGCTCTGCTCCCTCTGGAGTCAGGACTAAAGGCCTCTGCAAGCTTCTTGCTGTGGCGTAACTTAGGGTTAGGGTTACCCTTCACATGATGTTCTTCTTGTATATGTGGCTCCATCCAAATGTTCTCTTTTTCTAAGGGCTCTAAATTATGTTGATTTGGGAGCCACCTTCCTCCAGTATGACTTCATCTTATCAAATTGCAACTCCAATGACCCTATTTCCAAATAAGCTCACATTCTAGGTGCTGGAAGTTAGGACGTCAACACATGAATTGTTGCTGGTGGTACTGGGGATTGAACGCAGTGGCATTCTACCTTTAAGCTACACTTCCAGTCCTATTTGTTTGTTATTAGAAACAGGGTCTCACTAAGTTGCTGAAGATCTCACTGTGTTGCCAAGGCTGGTTTTGAACCTGTGATCCTCCTGTCTCAGCCTACTAAGTACTGGGATTACAAGTGTGTTCCACCATGCCCACCAACACATGAATTTTTGAGGAACATGATACAACTCATAGTATATGGTGATTGGATTAATTTCTTATGGTATATGTAAGTTTTCAGATATGCATTCTGGTGGCTGCTATGAAATTACTTTGTAAATCCTCAATCTCAATAACTGTACAAATGTAAGGTGGAATAAGATCTCCGTACCTCAGATCCTGTGCACCTCTGAAGTACATGACTTGCCTGGATCCTTTTCTACCCCACAGCTGACCTCACAGTTCTTTTGCCCCTGAGATTTGCTGCCACCTAAAGTGGCCTTGCCATGCAGTTCTTTAGTCACATCTTACTAAGCATCAAGATTTCAACCTTTAGTCTTCAAAAATCTTAATAACCATGTAAATATAATAATAAAGAGTTAAAGAAGTGAAAATAGGAGAGATCTTCAATATCAAGGCATTGTCATACATTAATCTGCTACTTGTTTGATGGTGGTTCTAATGACATCTTGCTTTTTTCCTAAGTATCAAATTACCCTAGGCACCTTTGCCTGATTATGCTAATCATGCTAAATATGAAACTGTCTTACTTTGAGGTGTTAGAATTCACTGAAGCTATATTTATGCCGTTGAGTAACATTCACTACAACTTACATGGCAAAAAACAAAACAAAACAAAACAAAAACTACAAATAATGAAGTAGATTTTTTTTTTATTCTAAAAAAAAAAGTGTAGTACCCCACGAGGAAGTCTCAGGATGGGGCATGAGGGGATACTAATTTAGGACTGCCTTGGTGCTTCAAACAATAAAAATTGCGTGTTCCTGATATTATCACTTTAGGGTAAATCATCATGACCTTAATAATTCCCAAGGTGTAGCCTCTGTATATACTACATATACTGAAATTTAGAACAGTCAAGAAATCTTGCTTCTGCTCAGCTTCTACTTTGTTTTCTCTTTGGGAAGTCAAGGATGAGAAACAATTTCAAGTGCAAGTATTAGTAAAACCTCAGATGATATCGATTTGCTGATTTTTATGCACGATGTATAGAAGTGCCAGCAGATTCTGGGATTGTGTCCATTAATACATACTTAGAGTATGCAGGATTTTGTCTTAATATGCTCAGTCTTTATTTATGTAAAGCATAATTCTGAATCCATTTGAGTAATGTACATTTTGCATAAGCAGAGTTGTAGGCTGGAATTATTAAAATGCATGGAGTCGACATCCTGGGCTTCAGCTGAAATATGCTTTTAATTGAAGCAGAATTATGGCCATATATTACCCACGTGAATCTGCTCAGAGTACAGCTTCAGCTTGTACACTAGCTGTTAGCTCTGCAAGCACTGTAGCCATGTGTGGTGGTTAGGCATTTAAATATTCTGTGGTGTGTATGTATGTATGAATTGTTTGATATAGTGTTATCTAAGCATATGTTATCTTGCGGAAGATGCATCTTGTAGCCAAGTAGCTTTGAAAAGGATTTGTCAGTGATAATTGTATTTACCAATGATTGAAGGTCATTCATAAAAACATGCATTGTTTAATAGAAGCTCTATTTCTATTTGAGCCTGTGGAATAAAAAATAGCAGGAATAAAGGGAACATTTCCCTGATAGTACTTTTTGTTTACTTTTATAATTTTATTAAATTATAATTCACACTTTCCATAGTAAGTCTAGGGAAAAATACTTTATAGATGCTTCCATTTCTCTGTAGATTATAGCTCAGTATTCAAAAATAGAAGCCTAAAATGATCAAATGAGCGTACTAATGAAATCTTGATTTTCTAATTTCAACCTGCAAAAGGAGGTCATTGGGGCATGATAGTGCAGTAACATATGGTATCTGTTCGGAGAAGAAACGGTACCCGATACCAATGCGGTCTAAGGTCCTGGGTCAGGTTTCTTTTCTGTGGTATGCCATTATACCCCGTGCCCACAAAGACGAATTAGACAGTGCTGATGGAAAGGTTTCTCCTCATGCCAGTGTATGGGCTCCCTTTCAGCTAGATTAGGAGCTTTCTTGATATTTATGTGATTTAATGAACAATTACATAAAATGTTTCTTATATAAACTTTTAATCTGTTCCTAGTCTTTTCCAAAAGTAGATCTACTGAATTGCGTGTTTCAGGCCTGTCTTTGTGGAAGTAGACTTGCTCACATTCTCATTCCACATTGGCAAACCTCGCATCACATCAGGTAGCCTTCCCTTATAGTCAGAAATAACCACATTTCCCTCCTCAGTAAGCAGTGTGTTGTTCTGCCACATTAGAATCTTTTCCAAAGGGATGAGTCTGTGTGTCGCTCTGCCCCTCTACCTGCTTTATAGTGTTAGATAGAGAAATCATGTTTGCTTTTATTACGCTCCTTTGTTCTGCAAGGCAAGCATTTCTCCGTGCAGGTCCATCCCTACAGGTTGTTTTCAGACCTGCGACCTGTAATCCAGTAGAGCAGCGCCTGTTTACAAAGTCCAGGTTTCCTGTGCTGTCAGTTAGGGCGATCAGCACAAAGACCAAGAGCTTTTGGAACTAAATAAACAATGAGGGAAACATTCAGGGCTGCCAGTAACCCTTCACAGGTAATTTAGCAGCCTTTGACTACAAGGCATCCGTTGCTGAAGACGCCTTGCAGAGTATGAAATCTGACATTCTGTCTTGCCATGTTCTGCAACAGCTCTCTGCCTCGTCTCCCTCTGAGGTCTGCGGAGTAGTCAGAACACTGCGCTCCCCATAGAGCTACAGAGCCCTATTAGGCCAGACAGCCACACCTGCATCCTGTCACCTGTGCATGTCCTGTGGGTGTCTGACATGGATTGGATACGCTGGGAATTCTCCCACAGGTCTGTGGAGAGCATTTCCCACTGATGAGTCCAAGCCCTTCAAGTGTCCCTAGCAGGCTCTGTGCTAGCACGTGGGCCCCTGTGACCCTGAGGTGCAGTGCAGACTGGATAGACCCAAAACAAAAGGGCCCAGGATTGTAAACACTTAGACAGTTAGTGCTTTTGTTGAGAGCCCTGTGCTTGTGTGTTTTTAATTTAACTTGTTTGCCTTCTGCTGCATCTGATGGCTTTGCTGATAGCTGGATAATGCTGCAGTAGCTGTTCATATGACTGTGTATATGTTTCAGAGCAAATAAGAAACATCTGCAAGTGAAACTCAAGCAAGTGAATGGGTTTAGATCAGGTTCAGAGACTCCTTCCTCGTATCTCAGCATCTCAGCAGTCAAGTATCAAGACAGAGTTTAGAACCAGGCAGCCAACAGAAGGATGTGCCTTCCTACAATCCCAGCCCCCGCGCCCCCCCCCCCCCACACACGCTGGTCAGATGTTGGAGCTTCTTCACAAGGAAGCAACCATGCAGGCAGGCTACAGGCTGCCTCCCATGTGTGTTTCTTTCTTGAGTATTTCAAGCAACTTTCACTAGGGTAGCTCAAAGACATTTTCTCATAAGAGATAGCTCACTTTCAACCCTGGCCTGAATTTTTGTCTAAAGAGATACTAATAAAGAATAGGAGAAGAAAAAGAGTGATCTGAGAAGTATACAGTAGAGCAGAGTACAGATCTTGAGTAGACATCTACTTGTCTCCAGGGTCCTGACCTGCCCCTAGATTTTTGAGGACAATGAGACTGGGTCTATATATTGGCCACCTGATGTGCTGCAGCATTGTGAGTCTGTTCATTCCCCCTTATTCTAGCAGGTACATTCATTCCCCCAGCGGATGCCTGGAGCTGCAGATGGCACCAAACCCTACCATTTAACTCTCTCCATCTAAACTATGTTCTTTCTACCTATTGTTGTTTTTACAACTTAAAGCGTGACGGCAAAACTAGTACAAATGTCTTTTTCCTTCTTTACAACTTCACACATGGAAATTCATTTTTACTGTGGATTCTAGCAACCTCAGCATATGTGTTTTTGTTTTGTTTTCTTATCTTTCCATAAGCCAAGAACTTTCACCCTTTCACTTATAGAAAATACTCTTTGGCTTCTCTTCATCATGTCCAAAATGCCAGCATCACTTCTCTTGCGCTTTGGGGCCACTGCACAGTAAACTAAGGATCACTTGAGTACCAGCACTCACTTGGTAATGGTACAGATCTGATATCCAGGGTGGCCCCTGAGGGCTCGTGACCAGGTCCTGGATACAGCGTGGACTCACTGGACAAAGAGAGGAATCTTGGGCTGGTGCAAGGAAATACTCAGAAAGGTACTCAATTTAAAACTTAGCAATTATTTACTTCTGGAATTTTCCACTTAATTTCTTTGACCTCCATTGACCGTGGATAACTCAAATCCTGGAAAGCAAAGCCATGAGTGAGGGAAAACGACTGGGCTTCCTTTCCTAAGTCCCCACCATCAAAACCTGTGATGTCTGCACTAGTCTGGCCAGGAGTAAATTAGTAAATGATTAAATTACTTTAATCATTGGATATATTTACTAGAATTTTGGGTTTGATTTTTATGAATTTTCTCTTTATATTCATTCTTTCTCCATTTTTACTGGGTTTTGTTTTTTGTATTTTTCATGTAATTTTTCAAGTTCTGATATGTTCTAAATGTTAACATTTTGCCGTGGTCTAACTTGATAAATATTCAATATTCATCTATTTTTATTGACTGCTTATGGCATCTTTCTTCTTACAATGTGTAATGTGAAGTCCTCAGAGGGGAGATGGGCCACCAGAACCTTCTCAGATGCAGGTATAGTGGACTGAGCGGGAAGTGGGTTCAAACACAGCATGTTCCATAGACTTGGCCACCGTGCCCAGCGGAGAGCAGGACCGCTGTGATCATGGAGCGCTGGAGCTCAGGAGAGCGCTGTTGTTTTAGGAAGGCCTTGATCGTCTGATCTGGGCTTCAGACGATGAGCACTAAGGAACCATTCAGTGTTCGTGAAGTACAGGGATAGCATAATTAGATATATATTTTGGGGAAGATAATGCTTCTGTGACTAAGAAAGATTGAGGTAGATGAAGATTTGGGCAAGCTTGCTTTAGTGAAGAAGTGATGAGAATTGAAATAGAGTAGATCATTCAAGATGATATGCAAACCATAAAGATACCAGTCTTTTATGGAAAAGGACATGATCAAAAGATTCTTGAAGAAAAACTGAAATACATGATGAAATAATTAAGGATTAGCCTTAGGAGTAGTTAAAGAAATGTAAGATAAAACAATTTATGTCTTATTATGAAATAATATATTAAAAACACCACTTTATATTTCAGTGTTGGTTTGTACCAAGTTTTCTCAAAATTTTGAATTTTTGGTGGAGAAACCCTATAAAAAGGACTGGTCAAACTTAAAGATTAATCCAGTGATTTTTCTATGTTACTTAACGAGGGTTAATTTAGGTATTAGTTAATCCTGTAGCATATAGTATATGCCAGTTATCTCATAGAATCAAAGAAAAAGTATTGTGGATATATTTCACTAAAATTATAAATTTTAATAAAAAGGATTGTGCCCACATCTACTAATGAAAAAAGAATCCATTTACTCCAAAGGAAAGAAGAGTGTTTTTAAGACTAAAATTATTTGCAAATGGCAGATAAGTAAATTCTTTATGAAATATTACATAATAACCAAATTAGAAATCAAAGATGAATTGTTCTTTTCTCGGTGACCCTTTCCCATTCTTCCTTTTCTTTCACGATTCTCTGGACACAATGTCAAGGGCAGAATTTCTGATTCTTATACTATCTTTCTTCTCTGTAAGGTTGATATTTTCCAACCTGTAAGGCTCATTTGCAAGCATTCTGACATTATATTTTTTACATAAGGAGATATTATTGCTCACAAATATTTTGAGACATTGTCTGCTAAGATTATGTGTCATGAAAGGAAGCTGAGCACCCAGCAGAAGCCGGGCCCCAGAGCTGCCCCTCAGCTCGCTGTGTGCCACCAAAAGAGCGACATCTATTCTCTTGGGGCCTTGCACATTTGTAATCTCAAGGTGTCCCATGGAAAGTGATGTCACTGTTGCTCCCAGAATGTCAGGATTTGAGTAAAGGGGGGAGGAGAGAGGAAGGAGGCCCACCCAGAGCTGCGGCCTAGTTGTGTCTGAGGGCCAGAAGCAGTGGTCCTAACCCTCGGCTGGAGTGTTGTTCCTGACCCGGGCCCCCTTTCTCCATCCGCTGTAGTGGTGGTGGTGGGTCGCGTCTATACCCGCACACTGGAGTCACAGCACAAGCACAGGTGCATATGCAGACATGCCCCTGCAGTGGAGGCTCACGCAGCGTGCACACTTGGAGCTCTGGGCAGCCTGGAAGCACTCTGGTCGCCTTCCTGCTCTGAGAGCTCGCCTTTCGAGACGTCACAAGCGAGCACGGCCTCATCAGAGCCTGCTGCCTGCTGTCGCTCTGCTCTAGACACCGCGAGTGTGGGTGAGCCTTCACCTCCGGGAAGCACTGTGTCTGCCTCAGGCCCACTGAGCGCCTCTGTGGAGGGCCGGAGGAGCAGAATGCAGTGTACAGAGAGAGGCAAGAGTGCTTCTGAGGAGAAGGTGACCGCGAGCACGAGGAGAGGAAGAGGGGCTCCCGGGGCACCAGAGAGTCAGCTAAGGAGAGGGAGGGACGCAGGGAGACGAGCCAGGAGCCCCCACGCGGGAGGACGTGTGAGCAAGGTGGTTTCCTTTCACATGTGGTCATTTTCCAATTCCAACTTGACTTTTGCCTTAAGCTACAAAAACTATAAATGTAGGCTATAAATGTATTCTAAGATATATGCCACATAAAATCGAAACTTATCCAATGCTGGTATGAGACTTTGAGGATTTAGTGGCTTTGTAACTGAACTCTCAAGCAGCACGTTCTCTGCTCTTTCTGTGGACCTAAAACGGGAGCCCAGCACACAGCAGAACGCTTTCGCGTCTTTGTGAAGGGCCTCTTGGCGGTGTGATCTCAGGGAAGGCTGGGTCTGAGGTTGTCACAGGGCCACAAGTTCTGGCAGGTGGCTTCGTCATCAAGGGCACTTCTTGGAGGAACGTGAGAAACCAGGGCCTGCATGGGTGTCGCTGGCATTCGGTAAGGACCTTTTGCAACCTTCCCGTGTCTTCTGCCTTTGAAGGCATGGACGCTGCCTGCCTTCCTGCTCGGTGTTAAATGTTTCTGCAAAGCATCCTGTGAATGGCCATTGAGCCTCAAAAGCCATTTTTAAAATACCTGCACTTGTGAATGGCCAAACAGTACCTTCTCAGAGCACCACTGCTAAATCTTTGCTGTATGGGAAATTAATTTATCTCCTCTGAAATAATGAGGAAAACTTGGTAGTTACCACAGGGGATTACAGAAAGGCTGTCGAGTTCAACTCACTGCTCTTGTCTGGGGAAGGGTAGGTCTGGACGAAGCACCTACGGTCCCCAAGGTCACTGGAGGCTTCAGGCACCCTGCCTTCGTCACCCAGACCCTCACTGCCCATCAGTGATGCGTTCCCACAAGTGCCCGGGTGGCCTGCGGCGAGGGTGTGCCTCGTGAGCGAAGGCGCTCAGAGCACCACCTCTGTTTCCTCGCCTCGACACACAGCAGGGAGGTAGATAGAAATATTGTCGCACCTAACAAGCAGACATTGAAGCTTCACTCCAAAATGGCAAATTAAATCTGTCTCTGGTGGTTCCAAATTATGTAAAATAAAAAGAAACTTTTAACTCTGATAGGTCTTGTCATTTCTGTTCAGTAGCATTTTTTTTAATTGATGAATTCGAACTTTTTTCTTCCAAAGAAACTCATCAACCCTGCTCATTGTTATTCCTGGAAAGCTTACTTCCCAGGTGTGAAGTTGTCTAAATTTTTTTTCTTACCTTTATCATCATTTAGTTTTCCTAATAACGCTGCTGCTATAATAGCTTTTCATGAACCGTGAACGTGCTGTTTTTCAGAAACCAAGCCAGCCAGTCCTGCCAGAGGGTCGGAGGGAGCGAGGCCTGCAGGGGCGCTTTCCCAATGAGGGACTGCGTTGTGGTTTCACCACCTCTGTGATAGACTGCTTCTGGCTGTGTGAAATGCCTCAGATAATCAGCTTAAACGAGGGAAAGTTTATTTTGGCTCTGGGCTTCGAGGTTTCAGTCCAGTGGCTTTGGGGCCTGTGTCGGGGCAGAGCAGTATGGCAGGAGAGCAGGGTGGCATAAGAGTGAGGGAGGGAGGCCAGGGTCCCACAATCCCTTCAAGGGCACGCCCCCTGACCTCACTTCCTTCCTCTGGGCCCCACCTCCTCGGGCTGGCAGCCCAGCCTTAGCAAGTGGGCCAGTAAGGTGCCCCCGCCCACTGTGCCATCACAGGTCACTTTAGCAACTGGAGCAGGCCCAGCTTCTGCTGCTCCGCTGTGTGCTGGAGTTCAGGCTCAGCACTGGCTTTCCCTTCCACCCTGGGAGTGTGTACAAGTTAAGACAGGTGGAGTCAGCTGTCATCGTAAGCTGACTGTTCGATCTTACAGCACAGTGTTTGTTGCTAAGGGATCCTCCCTTACTTCCTGATTTCCCAATTGAAGCAGAAGTGCTGGGATCACATGATAGCATTGCAGTGGCAAACGTGAACTCCCTCGAGCTTTGCCTGTTGACTGCTCAGATCCCGAGGACCTAGAGCTGAACAGGGCTCCTTATCATCGCTTCTGACAATCTTTTTGCAAATTATTTAATCCCCCATTCAGGTTTTGGTTGGTCATGAAGAGTGTGACTTTTATATGGAAGGAGTGTTTGCCATAATCAAAGCTAAACTAAATTAGATTATTTTACTCTGTAGACATGGCAATTAGTAAGGGACAAACAGGAGTTCTGGGTTTGAGTTTGGAGAGGAGTCGTAGAGAGTGTGGTACTCCAGGAGGACCTGTGGTGATCTCACCATTTCTTCTTCTGCAAGCCAAGTGACAGAGAAGGCTCTCGGGCCATGAGGCCAAAATATAAGTAGGAGTAGGCGCTTCCCCGCTGTGACATGACTGTTGGCCCAATACTGTGCACCTCCACCTGTAGCTACCCTCCTGGGAGCTAGTAAAGACCAACAAAAAAGAGGTGGCAGGCCGGCCTCATTTGCTTTTTCTCGCATAGATGGTTTTAAGAGGTACATAAGCCTATTTCAACATCTGTCTGGTGCTTGGCAGTTAATAAACAACTTTCATCATGTTATTTGATAACAACCCTCTCAGGTAAGTTGTATGTTCTTATTTTATGGAAAGTGAAATTGGCAGAGACTGAGCACCCTCTTCTCCTCGGTATCACCTCCACCACCCACCCATGCTGCCTGAGTGTGTCCCTAAGGCCAGGGCTCTCAGCTCCTATACGGCAGGGTTCCCAGGGAGAGAGAGGGGATGCCACTCCCCATTGAGAGCTGTCCGGACCATCTCAATCATGCCCACCAAAAGCCGTCCTAAAATTTAATAAGACCACTACATTAAATGCTCAATTTCCACTTCAGTCCATGAAATACTGCATTTATGTCCAATGCTTAATTCACTATCAAAAATCATGTGTCCTTTTATGTTTTGAGTTCACTTAAGTTCATCATGTAAGTGCATTTATGTCCTTTTCATAGGTCTTGAATCATAATTTTAGTTCACCATTGTAGAAGCTTTGTATTCCCATTCAGTCAGTATTCACCAAATGAATATTGAAAACAAACTCTGAGCTACAAGTTCTCCACCTTCAAGAATTAAGTGGCAATCCCAAAAATTCTCTCCTGTTTCCATGGCTTAGTCAATATTACCTTTGGATAGAAATCACATCCAAAATGCAAATTTGTTGAAGCAGATGTGATCCAGTCTGGGGGCCAGTTTGTAGGGTCCAGACACAGTGAAGAGAAGCCCTGTGATGGTGCAAACAGAATACCATATAACCGAACCGGATTGCTCCAGTCCACCAAAGATCACTGCATCTAATTCTGAATGTGAATGAACTTGAATTGTGTACACCTTGAAGGTTATTTATTTATCTTACCTCCTTAGTACAAGTTAGAAAAATCCATTACAATATTTTTAGAATGTTATATTTTTCCATCAGCCATATAAATTACCTTTTCCAATATATGTAGTTATACATTAATGGCCCCCAAGACTGGATATATTGTCAATATCTTAGCACAATTCTGATTAGACCCTACATTAATAAAAAATATTCTTTCTATGATCTATTTTGCTATGATTTTTTTTACCTCTTTAGCTGAATCATCCTATTAAAGAACATAACATTTCAACATGTTCACCACTCTGATAATTTTCATTTTGTTAAAATACTTCGTGAACATTAATATGTTCCTGTCTAGGGAGAAAAATAAAATTCACAATACTGTTGGATAAATATTGTTCATCTTTTAATATAGAGAGTTAGTTTGCTTAGAAAATTAAGTAAGAAGAAGGCCATATTTATATGTTTATATAAATCAACTTCCCCATTGTGGCATACCGGTACGTGCGTATATCCTCATTTGATCATTTTCACTCCCCGCTACTTCCCCTCGCACGCTCCTCCTCCTTCCCCTGCTCCCTTTCTTCCATGCTGTTAGTCTCCTTTCTACTTCACGGTGTCCTTTTCCCCCTTTACATTCCATGGATGAGAGAAAACATATGTACTTCTCTTTTGGAGTCTAGCTCACTTTGCTTAACATGATGCTCTCTAGTCTCGTTGATTTTCCTCAAATGACATAATCTGGTCGTCTTTATGACTGAATAAAACTCCTTTATATGTATAAAACACATTTTTTTATCCATTCCTCTGCTGATGGACATCTAGGCCAATTACATACCTGGCTATTGTGATATAAATTGTACTGTGATAAATATGGGTATACACATATCTCTAAAGTATGCTGACTTTAATTCTTTTTGGGTAAATATCAAGGAGTGAGCCAGGTGTGGTGGTGCAGGTCTTTAATCCCAGTATTTGAGAGACTGAGACATGGTATAGTTGGATCATGTGTAGCTTAATTTTTTGCAGAAACTTCATACTGTTTTCTATAGTAGCTATACTAATTTACATTCCAAAGAGTGTATGAAAGTTCTTCTCCCCCCCACCCCCCGCATATCCTTGCCAGCATTTATTGTTGTTTGTAGTCTTGATGATTTTCATTCTGACTGGTGTGAGGTGGTATATGAGTGTAATATTAATATGCATTTCCCTGATGGCTAAAGAAGTTGAACATTTTTTTATACCATTGCTTTTTGAACCTAGGGGCATTCTACCTCTGAGCTATACTCCTAGCCCTATTTTTTTTTTTTTTTTATCTTAAAAC